>JAFNEN010000966.1:0-130238 GCA_019343175.1 Oedothorax gibbosus | reverse complement strand
TCTTAATAATAAAAAAAAGGGTTGCTGTCTGTGTGTCTGTTTAACGGATCGTAAAAAACCTACTTTAATACTGCCCCGGGGAAATTCAAAATTTTTTAAAGATGATTCCCTTTAATACAAAAACGGTGCACCTGGGGCTTATTTTTTTTTTCATATTTGTTCCTTTTTGAAAAAATTTAAAAATTTTCTGAAAAAAAAAACCCCAAACTTTCGCTAAAAATCCGATCATTTTTTTTTTCTTTTTTTGGGGCCCCAACCCGGGGGGGAAAAAAAATTAAAAAAAACCCTTTTTAACAAAAAACCTTTAAAATTAAAAAAAATGTTTATTTTAATTTTTTTTTTCCATTACTTTAATAAAAAAAAAATTCATTATTTGAAAAATAATTGCCATTTTCAAGTGACTTTTTTTCCCCCTTGCCAGTTTTTCCCCATTCCCGGATTTTTTTGGGGGTTTTATTTGTTTTGTTTTTTTCCCATTGATTTTACTGTTGACTGCATGTATGCATATTTAAACAATAAATGTATAGTTAAGCTATTACTGAACTATGATGGTTAATAGAGGCCATCGCACTAGAGCTATTAGTGTTTCATGTCTTTATTTTTTCGCCAAATACGTTGCCAAACTCGCCAAATTATTAACTAAAATTCGCCAAATAGGCAATTACTTTTATAAATAATTTATAAGCTGGTCGGTTGTTCGAAGGTAATTGTGTTAGAACTGTATAATGGGTGTGGGTAGCTATATCTATTTTCTCGCCAGATTATTTCCCAAAACGCGCCAAATGAGCTAAAAGGTTTTATGTATTTATGAGGGAATGGTGATGACATTTATGAGTGCATTTTATAGCGTATTTTTCATTTTGGAATTTTAAGGCAATGAAACGGGATTTTATAATTTATAACGAGCGGAAACAATAAGTTTAGGATCCTATAACAGGTTATATGGTACACATATTTGGAATCTATTTGATATTTTTTTATTCCGTGCGAAGAACGGATATAAATTTGCTAGTTATATATACAATGATAGGGAAATTACTTATAATCTATATTTCTACTAGTAAGGGGACTCAGTACCCCAAAATCGAAGAAAATTACGAACTTCTTTTAAATGTCTTAAAGTATTATTTAAGCCCTCAGTAGTGTATAGGATCAGCACTTTGCATCACCCCCTTGGAATATGGTAGCACTCTGTATCACCCCCCCCCCCCCCTCCTGCAATAGCACTCGCCATCACAAGAACACAATGAGAAAACTGTGGAGCCATCTGGTGAAACAACCTAATTTTTTTATTAAAAAAAAATTTTGAATTAATTTTCTTCACTTAAATTATTCAACTGACGGCTCGTACCCGTGCCGGCAAAAGATTATCATAGAACAGTAAGTTGAGGGGATTATACCAACTGAACTATGAAAACCTAACAAAAAACCACTTCACTGTGTGTGTGAGCACTAAATAATAAAACTTCAATTTGTTACTTGGATCAGATAGCCGCTCTATTTCTTAATCGTTAAAATTACACCCTCCACGGCCAAAAACATATAATTATTCTCTCGGTGAGAAACAAACCCCAAAGCTGCTCACGGGACCTAGAGGTTAATAAACAACGCTGAGAATTATTGTGACACACACACACACATATATATGTTTCACCTTTTTCTTTTCTAACGAAATCTTACCGTTTCGTTGGGGAAAAAATCAAACTTGGAGGAATCAATGCGTTTAAAAAAATGTTACAGAATTCAATTAGATCCATTAGATAAGATAATTAATTAATGCAACAGTTACAAACATCTTGAATTAAAAGTTTATTCATTTTTGGACAACTTCAAAGTTCGAATATTTAAGTCCTTTTGAGAATAATCCATATAACAAGCCATTATCATTTAATGCCTAACCCTTTTTTAAACAGTAGTGTTTTCAATTTCAAAGCAGTTCTCAAGGGAAATTTATTTTAAATCAGACCAGTCTTACCCAAGATTACCATTTCATATGAATCTAATGGTTTCTCTAATTTTAATGTTATTTAGACATTAAATATTAAACAACTTCTAGACGTTAAGCTTATTCGTTTGTAAACAATTTTGTAATTTAAGTGCTTACATATCATCAATGTACATATCCATCAAATGTATTCTTTAAAAATAATTTTAAACGTTAAATATTAAAATGTGTTCTCACATAAAGTTTTATCAAGTAAAATATTCAGGAAGGCTAAGACAACTTACATTTTTTGTTCTGTAAAAAAATATATACAAACTTTCTAAAGTAAATATCCATTAGCAGTGTGTATAAAACGAAAAAAAATTTCACTGCTTCAAACTGATTTTAAACTCAAAGCGTTTCTTTCTAAATAATTTAGAATGGAGGTTTTGTGAGAACAACACGCACATGCTTTGTTTTGAGAAACCATTTGTTTTTAAATCCAATCTTTTTACCTAATTTTTAAAACATGAAAATCTCAAATTTTTCTAAACCTTCATCTTTCGTCGATTTTTTTTTTATCTTTCTCCCAAAACTCAAAACATATTAAAAATTGCACTACATTTTTAAAAAATTCTAATTGTAGTTTATTCAAATATTGATGACTTGTATCTTTATATTTCATATTATTTTTAAGCATGACAACTATTTTGTTCTTCCAGTTCTTTTGCCATTTTATACTATTGTTGTGTTTTGATTTTCTTAGTTTCTAATTTGCTGGGGTTTTCTTTTGTTCGCCTGAACGCGATTTGTCTTTCCCACTTGCCACTCGTTTATACTGAATTGTTTTTATTTTTCGTAGTTTCAATAATAAATATTATTATTATTTTAATTGTTATAAATATTTTAAGACTTTTTAAGCTACACACTGGGAAATTAATTGTGTTACTCGGAATTTGAGTTTACGTGAATCGGTATAAAAAAAAATTAAACTCTTTAGAGTTTTCTAGATTGTCAAACTGTTCTAACTCATTTCTACAAGTACAACAAGTAGGTTTGCAACAGAATCTGTCACTTAACCCGCTTCCACACAATATTCGTGTTTAACAGGTAAAAAGGCGACACACACAGTATTGATATTCTATATTAAACATTTACATGCTAAATTTGGCTAGTTTCATTTATTTTATTTCGAAAATTCAATAATTATTACTTATAGTTTGCAAAAATTAATTTATATTTCAAAGAATAAATATGTAATATTCCTCGCTTTTAAATAGAATTAAAACATTTCATATCAACGTACAAAGAATCTCGTAGTGAAATATATTTGACGCCATTTCAAACTGATCGATGTCACAAAAAAAAATTTTAATTTATTGTATAAAAGAATTAAAGTTTCTCGAGCGATTGTTGCGAATGGCAATGATGATTTAATTCTAATAAAAATGGCTTCCTATGCTTTTTAAATGAGCATTTAATTTTGCAGTTTTTTTTACATAATTGAAGCACTTCGAATTCTTTTCTGACATTTTCAATGTATTCTAATTTCGATGCGCTGAATTTTTTGACGTATCACACTTTCATGTAGCATTTGTAGTTTGGGCTATGAAAGTGGGTGACAGACAGACGGACTGAACGATTATGGTACCTTCCACTTTTTACGTTATAAACGTACTGTGGAAGCTAAAAGTAAATGGCCAATTTCAGGCACAAAGCACAAAAAAATTGGTCTTGTTTACAATCCCCCCCAATAATATTCCCTGGTTTGTCAAGCTTCTTTTGAAAAAATATAAGTAACCACAACATCATTTGGCAAACCATTATTTAACCATTTTTTACCACGCATTTTAGACAGAGAAGCCATGATCTTTTCAAGGATTCGAACGAAAAAAAAAAACAATTAGCAATTAGTAGGATAATTTGCATGTTTATTGCATGAAATAAAACACATGACAATTAAAACTTGTTGTATGAAAAGTGTTGAAACTTTTTATTAATTCAGTTCTCAAACTGTACCCTTCATCTGTATGAAATTTGTATTTTCAATAGCAGAATTTTTAAAATAAAAAAAAAGTTTCGTACAGATATAAACTCGTCGAGAGCGTATATTGCGGTTCGTTTGTTCGTATCACATCACAACAATTTAAGGACTCATAGACATTTTTTTTTTCACAATTTTATCTTAATTCAACTTTCGAATCTTTGACAGTTAAAAACTAAAAAAAATCCTTGATTTGTGTTGTTTTTTTGTTACCTATACTTAAAAAATATTTTTTTTTCACTAACATATCTTTTTACGAAAACTTGCTTTGTCAGATAAGTAAGATGTTGTGCTCGTTAAAATCTGTGACATAAATAGCCTTAAGAAAAAAAATAGTGAATTGAAATAAATGGCTAAGTCAAGGTAGATTAAAATGTCAATTAATAATGTCATTTTTCACTTTTTTTTACTGTCACTGAAACATGTCTTGTTGTTATAAAAGATTAACTTAAAGATATTTTCATATCAGTTTTATGAAAACTGGTTAAACTCTAAAAAGCATTGAGATCAATTACTGTTTGGTTGACATCTTTTTTTTTTTAATTACATGTCACAACAGTGTCATTAAGCAATAGAATTTATAATATATTATTTCCTCTAGATTTTCGATAGAATTTCGTTTTGCATGAATGGTACATGTCAAGCTCACGGTATAGCATAACAGCGTGGTGTGAAGGGGGGAGTTGCATGAATTTCATATTCATTTGGCAAACATCAATCCTTTCAAATAAGCGCCATATGGTATCATTCATACTTGTAAAAGTGTGATTTAATTAGTTGGTAAAAAAAGCGGGTTATTTTCGAATCTATTTCTAAACTGACTAATGTATTTCTTAGCCAATCCGAATAGGCTTAGTTCCACTTATTTTCACTAATTTTTGTAGATTTCCTACGACTATTTTCGTCAATGCAACAGTTTACTAGGTCTGAAACGGTACGATTTTAAACTAAACATCCAAAAACCAAGAACAGTTCTAATAATTAAGAAATATGAAATAAATTAGAACTGTTCTAATTTATTTAATAATTCTGGACTATTTTATTTGAACTAGAGGTCTGTTCTTGACAACAGAATATTATGCAAAGGTTTTCATGTTTATTTTAATAAAGCGTATTCAAACCGTTGTGGCATTTAAAAAAAATCGCTGAAATATGAAGTTTTACGTCAGACGCTGTTTTTGATCATGGAATTTTGCATATTTCGGGTAAAAGTAATCAATTTAACTACACTGAAAAAAATTCCATTTGTATTACAAGAATTTAAGATTTTTAAGCTGATTATCGGAATATACAGCTTTTAAAGTACTAGAAATAGGTATAAGGGAGTCGTTTCGGATAGGATGCATCTTCTCCACTGAAGTTGCATTTTAACATCTGCAACTTAATGTATCCGACTACGTTCGACACTCATTTTTTAAAATAAATTTTAATACATATGTTTTATGTATTTTTATGTTCACCAACACAACTAATAATAATAATGTGAAAATTTTATTTTAAATAAATATATTTTTGGTAATTTAAAAATTTGTAGGTAAATTTTGACGTTTTTCGCCTTTACGATAGACTTTCTAACTAAAAAAATATTTAAGATTTCTTTAAAACAACTGTAAATAAATCTTCATTTGATACCTAGAGAATAGACTACAATCTACGATATTTATTGCACCAATAAAAAGTTATGAGTTGTCGAAGCTAAGTTAAAGAATTTTATGTACTTTTTTTACCATTTATGATAGTAAGTGTTATAATTTCTATAATAATGCTTCAAATTACTAGTCTGTAGTCTATTCCCTAGATAATAGTATAATAAATATGCACAAAAATTTCAAAACATTCGGTGAAGTATTTTTTGAGAAATATGGTTTGCCGAGAAGAAAATTTTCGAAAATTTCATTTTGCAGAAAATCAATTTAAAGTAAACAAACTGTATAGAGGAACTAGCTGTCGCTTGTTATTAAAACTGTCATAACTTCCGTTTTATTTTATGCAGAGTCAATATCGAGACAGTTTTGGATTCTTAAAAATCTCCACTATAATTTAAAATAATAAAACAAAATTTTTTAATTTCATAAAAAATGGTCATTTCAACGTAGTCGGGTACCTTTTAAGCTTTCCGATGTTTATTCATGAAATCTGCCGCCTCTAACAATCAGGAGCACACGCTATTTAAACCATGCACGAAAGATCACGCGAATGACTTCTTTAAAATAGAAGACTTTTTTAAACGTTTAATATCGAAACAATGTTGTATGATTAAAAATTTTATATACATATTATTGGGGGAGGGGGGGGGGGGGGGAGGTACATATAAATTACGGCTTGTGTGCTTGATCAGAGACCCGCTAATGAAAATTTCGTCAAGTAAGACAGGCACTGAAAGAATTTTTTACTGTCACAGAGAAAGGAATATACACCCAGTGCGAAGGCGGGAATCGAACCCGCACCCGTTACAGCGCGCAGACTGCTAGCGTAATGGTCCAAACCACTCGGCCTTCCGGGCCCCATTATTACTGGGAAAAGCTAGTTAATAAGTAAAAGTTCATAATAAAGATGGTCTCTTTTGTCCCATCGTGAAATAAATAGATTAACTAATGTTGATTAAACCCGGGAAGGAGCTTGGAGAAGAGGTTGAAAGTCTCTCGAAATTGGCGCCACACTTATATACTTGTACGAAGTACTAGTTCGTTCTTTTTTTTTAAGGCTAATTCGATAGTAAATAATATCGTTCCTTGCATCCCATCATATCAGTAATACAAGTAGGTTTGTTACAGAATCTGTCACTTAACCCGCTTCCACACAACAGTTGTGTTAACTGGTAAAAAGACGACTAACACAGCATTGATATTCTATATTAAGCAATTACATGCTAAATTTGGCTAGTTTAATTTATTTTATTTCGAAAAGTAATAATTATTACTTATCGTTTTCAAAAATTAAGTCATATTTCAAAGAATAAATATGCAATATTCCTCGCTTTTAAATAGAATTAAAATATTTCATATCAACATACAAAGAATCTCGTAGTGAAATATATTTGACGTCATTTCAAACTGATCGATGTCGCAAAATAAATATATTTTAATTTATTGTCTAAAAGAATTAAAGTTTCTCGAGCGATTGTTGCGAATGGCAATGGTGATTTAATTCTAATGAAAATGGCATCCTATGCTTTTTAGATGAGCATTAAATTTTGCAGTTTTATAAATAATTGAAGTACTTCGAATTCTTTTCTGAAATTTTCAATGTATTCTAATTTCGATGCGCTGAATTTGACGTCTCACACTTGTCCGTAGCATTTGTAGTTTGGGCTATGAAAGTGGGTGAAGGACGGATGGACAGACAAACGGACTGAACGATTATAATACCTTCCACTTTTTACGTTATAAACGTAGTGTGGAAGCTAATATTGTGTCTTGCAGTACTGCATCAAGAAATTTCTTTTGTTTCTCCTCACAGATAATAAAAATAGTCTTCGAACAACAAGTCTTCATTTATGACTACAAATGGTAGATGGTATGACATTTCAGTCGAAATCCGCAAAATGCCTCATATAATTAAGAACCATCATGAATCCGTTTACAAGTCATTTTACAATTGATTCAACAAAACGACGGATTTTATTAACCGGAGGGTCAAAAATGTGATAACATAAAAAATGACAAGTCATAGAAAAATAATGTATCGAATTTTTCTCATTTTGTGATTCTGATAGTAAAAGCTTTAGGGAAAAAATTGAATATTATTTGTTTTGTAAAATCAAATTTACACAATTTAATATGCTAAATAATGTATTACATTGTAATAAAAAGATGCAAAAATGTAGTAAACCCGAGTAATTTATTTTAAAAAAGACTACAATTTAATAATTTTTCTATTTTTTTTTACAAAAAACATGCATCAATGTTTAATATGACAAACTATTTCACTGCAGCAATTATATCCCACTTCATATAATTAATTCAAATAACTAAAAAAAATTAATTTACATTTAAATAACAAGAACATTCTAATTATACTCAATATTTTCACTATTGCCACACTGTGAAACGCACGAGAAACTCTAAAGTTAAAATAAAACTAGAAGAAATTATTTATGTGATATAAAACAGTTTGGAATGACGTCATAGTATATTACAATGGCGTTAGTTTGATTGTTCATTACATGTGTATTAAGAAAGAGAGTTCTAACTTTTTTTGCATACATAATCTCGTTATTTTTAATTTACTTTTCATCGTTTATTAATGTGCAATCGAATAAAGACGTCAAAATACGAATAATATATTATTTGGTTGAAAATTACTTAATACTTCTTCTAAAAAATATAAAGAATAACTATGTTATGATAAGTTTCGCTTTTATATTTTGAGCATCAATTTAATATTTATTCTATGAACTGAAAATTAATTTAGCAAACGATAAAGAAAATTAGGTAAATTTGTGAAAGAAAGTTATCGAAAATAAGCAATGATGGCGACTAAAAGTGTGTATATTAATAAAGCGACAGTAAACGTTATTCTTTTTGCATTAAAATCTTTTTTTTTATTTAAAAAATAATATGAGGTAAAATGATGTTACGATAAGTTTAGCTTTTATTTTTCGAATGTAACCGGTTTCATTATAAGTTAATTACTTCAGTATAAAATACTATCTGACACGAAAGTAAAATGATGAATCTAAAATCTAAAATAACCGGTATTATCTGAAAATTACCTGTTCTAGACTGTGTTTTTCTCTGTAGTGTGTGTGTAAAAAGGGTATTTTTCAGGGATTGGAAAGTTACTTTTAAAAAGTAACTCTGTTACAGTTACAGTTACTTAATAAAAAAAGTAACTCTGTTACCGTTACAGTTACTTAATATGAAAAGTAACACGTTACAGTTACTTAGTACGAAAAGTAACGATTCACAGTTACTTTTTTGAAATTTCAAGTTATGAGAAAAATGTTAATTTAGCCATCTTACCATTTTTCAAAGAAAATCATTAATAACGAAACATAAGCACAAACAAAATTGCTGAAATTATAATTAATACTTTTTTTTATTTAATTTCAATCCTGGTTCAATCCAAGAAATAGGTGTGAATGTGCCCTCTTTCCCCCCCCCCCCCGCTTCTTTAAGGGGATATACTTTGTTGTTGGTCATTGCTGTAGAACCCATTCAGGTTCAGGCAACACAAAGGGGTTTGAACTGGTCGAAACTTGCCGAACGACAACCTGCTTGAGAATCAGCGTGATTTATTTCAAAACCCTTCTTTTCGGTAGAAGCCTGTAATTACGGATCTTACAATGTGATACTTGGAAAGGTAAACAGACAAGGAGAAACATTTGTACTTTAACAATTCTGGCTGAAAACAGCCGTCACGCCTTCAGCAGCCAAAGTGGACAATGCTAGTTTGCTTTTTCCCTCCCAAGAAAAGCTCATATTTCGGGAATGCGAAATGTTCCCTTCTCTTGGGAGTGGAATTTATAAATAAGCATCAGAAAGCCTTCGGAAAGTAACGGAAAAGTAACGCAATTTTTCGTTACTTCGTTACCGCTAAAAGTAACTAAGTTACAGTTACAGTTACTTTCTGAAAAATGTAACGGCGTTACCCGACGTTACCTAAAAAATGTAACTGTTACAAGTAACGGCGTTACAAGTAACGCGTTACTCCAATCCCTGGTATTTTTAATAGATCTAACGAAGATCAACCGTGCGGTATGATTGCTAAGGGAGCGCGGTACCCGAAAAATTAAATCCAGTATTTATATCGCTAGCCTGCAAATTGAACTGTTTTTACGAAGAACTAACATTCGATAAACATATACAAAAAAATAATAAATATTGAAACGGTTTTTTTTATTCAAAAATTTAAAAATTTTAACATTTTTTCAAAATACCACTCCTCCTACAATTTAAAGAATTTTTTAATAGTTTCTTTTGCAAAATGTTCCCACAACATGTATTAATAAAAGTTGGTATGGATATTCATCTATCAGTGAAACAATAACAGTTATGTAGCTTTATGTATAAAAATAAATGCCCCAAAAATGATTTTTTTTAAAAATTTTCAACTTCATCATTTTTTGAAATAAAACCTATCCATACTAGACCTTATCCCATAAAAAATTTTGTTAACCATATATGTCTCAACACAGTAAAAAAAATTTTGGAGCACTACATTGATTTACCTAAAAGCCTTAGGGTTTTAACCATTCACAAGCTGAAAAAATTGAAATTGAAAAATCCAACATAAAATTTACAAAAACATTTTACCAAACCACTATATTATTTTCCATAAACCTCCACTAATATAATGGATTCCTCTTTTTTTTGCAATTTCCATAGCTCACAGCATACGAACATGTTTAATTACTTTCTGGGTAGCTCTAAAATTTGGGTATCGCGTCCCCTTAAATAAATCACAAAGTACTTTTTCTACTTTATTCCAACTATTACGTTCATAATGTTTTCTTAAGCGGCAAAACGAACCATAATATTAAAATACTTTAATTCCCTCCAAATGAAGAAACGGGGAAGAATAATCGTTAAAAGAGCAATAAAAAACATCATTATTTTCCGAACTTTTTAAAAAAAAATTACGCAAACGATGAAAACTAAATTTGCGAAAGAATGAAAATGGTTTATTTTCAGTTTTAAAAATTTAGAACTAGCTAAAAGGGTGCGGTGATTTTCTTTCTAACGTGTATAAATAGTGCTCGGATATAATTTAATTTCAGTAGCATTTACTGTTAAAAGAACAAGCCAAGCAGATTTTTGTAACTACTCTTTGACTATAGTTACATTTTTGCTGGCTGTTATCACATTTCATATTTTTCTAGTGCACTAAAATCCTTTGGCCACCGAACCTAGACCCCAAAAGTACCCCCCCCCCCTAATTTAGTACTTAGCTGTACTACCACGCTTTCAGTATTTCATTCGATTTACCCAAGTTAAATATATCTTTGGGGAAATCAATCTTTTTTACATTAATGCGATTAGAAAAAAAAATTTAAAAAAAAGTAACGTATTCAAACGCAAATGAAAATTTGAAAGGTCTTAAAAAGCATACATGCGTTTCGGGATTTAAACTGCGTCGTCTTAAATGGGACTTTGTTTAACTCCCGAAAATTCTGTATGCTTTTTTAAGATCGTCAAAATTTTTATTTGCTTTCGAATACATTGCTTTTTTAAACTCTTATAACTAGCGCAAAGGTTTTGTACCTTTTTTTTATAAGGCTATTTGGATGCAATAAAATAAAACGTGTTTGTACATCCTTTAACTTTTCATTTTCTTTTGGGAAGATTAGATTTGCGTTTCTTTGATTATTTTAGAATAAAATAATTTTATTTCAGTCATTTCCAGATGATACATCTTTTTAGACCGTTCAGGATAGACTAGGGGAAGGTGTAGTACCTCTGACCATATTGTTCCTTTGACCACCTAGGCTGTGGTGCCCTCTAGCAACATTTTATAAAAAAATTAGTCTAATTTGCACATAGTTTGTAAACTGGAGAGCTTCTATAACCTAATGTGTATTATACAAGCCAAATGGGATTCCTGTGAAATATAATAATCCATTTCCATCCTAAATATTTAAGTATTTTTTCATAAGGTTTTGCCTAATAATATTTTCCGTGTTCAGTTTTTGTTGATAGAAATTATTTGACATAGTAGCTATACACTTTAGAAAATATTGTGGAGCTTTTGAAAATGCTTATTCTAACCCTTAAACTGTAGCACGCTTTTTAATTTGCGTTGTCATGGTGTTATACCTCAGACCATGATAAGTTGTTGTTCCTTTGACCAGGTCAAAGGTAAAACACTCCTGAGTGAATTTCTCAACATTTCAACTTTGATGTGTTACTGCTACAACTTTCGTAAAATTAGTTAATATTTTTTTACTTAAGTTGAACTTAAAGAATAAAAAAAATGCATATAAATTTTAACCCTCTGAGGGATAAGCGAATTAGCTGAAGTGTATACTTGTTTTCACTTTGAGATTTAAATTAAAATTTTTAACTGAAAATTTAATTTCTTACATTTTCATTAATTTCTTACATGTTTTTTCAAAAAAAATATTTCTGTAGTAGAATGTTATATATAGCCCCTCCAAGCTTCAAATTTTTGAAATTTAACAAAATTATTTAATTTATATTTTTTTTAAATTATGTGTTGGTGAAAAATATGACAGTCAGTCAGGTGACGATTTAAAAATATATTCTACTTAAAAAAATTCAAAATTTAATAAAATGTCACTACCATCTACCATCCTATACCTCTTTCTTAGATTCTTGACTATTCTAAACAATATTTTTATTCAACTATCAGTGGATAATTCTAATGAACTTGAAATATAAATAAATAAGGTGAATAAAATTAAACAGTTACAATTTTGTTAACCTAAACTATCATGTTCCGAATTATCCTCCCCCTTTGTAAATATTTCCTGAATTTCAAATGATCTATAAACTGGTCAAAGGTACAACAACCCATGGCCAAAGGTACAACTATATGTTGTACCTTTGACCACAGTTTCATTATTTTTTAAAAATTAAATGAAAGCATAATAAAATAAAACTAGAACCGTGAAAAAATTATAGATGATAAACCATACGATACAGATTGGAATAAAATAAGAGAATTGAAGTTAACCTTAATATTCAAGTTAAGAAAATTGAAAATGTGTGAAGTGGTCAAAGGAACAACACCTTCCCCTACTTTTTCCAAATATAATCATATAAAAACTTTTCGTCTTTTTAAATTTTATAAAAAATTTAATGGCGTTCAAGTTGATAACTTTTTGTGCTTGATGTTTTTTAAGAAAAGATGCTTGTCAAATATCTTGTCCTATTAGTTCATTTTATTTTTAGTACACTTTTTACTGGTTTCGCTGTTTTATCCGTATTTTATAAATGAAATTACTGTCTTTTCTTATTTATTTTTATTTTTTCAGTGTTTCCGTTTTCTTTTATAATTTGTCATCGTTCTTATCTTAGTCACTCTTGAAATTTCACTCTTAATCACTCTTTTCACTCTTAGTCACACTTGAAATTTATTTCCAAGTCCTTTTTTTTCGCTGTTGTTACATCAACAATGACATAAGAAACTTTATTTAAAAATAATATTTGAAGCAAAAAAAAAAAAAAAAATCATAAATAAGTTTGGAATGACGTCATAAAATGTGTCACATTATGATTCTGTTTTCGTGAAAAGAAATGTGTGAAAACAGCAAGGCATTATATTTTTGCACACACTAAGTAATTATTTTGTTAATATTCTGACAATTCATTTTTTTTAATGAAACTGCTTTTCCAAGATAAAATCCATTATAAACCGGAAACATGACTTTTGAAAAATGATGTTTAATTTTCATTTCCCAGTATGAAATATAAGGCCATGAAAGTATTGCGATAGTGGGTCAAAAATCCGAAATGGATATGTGTTTTCTACACGTTTTCGAGGATGCCGATTTTTATGATACTACACTGCTCAAAAGAATTAGGGGAATGCATGGTTTAAACCCTTTCACCCCCAATGATTCCATTTGGAATCGTCAGCTTGCGATTTTTTTTGTCACTAAGTTGAGATCGCACTTTATTATCGTTAGATGGACGAATCATGTCTTTTTGAAGAATTAAATAATGTTTGTTTTAATTAAATGAAATTATGAAAAACATGGTAAAAAATTATCTCCCAAAAAATTTTATGAAATGATCAACATCATGAATGATGCTGATTTTTATGATACAGCATAACCCCTCGTTATATCGTGCTTCCCGGGAGACAAGCAAAAAACCGCGATATAACGAGCGACTTAATAAATATTATACTTTTGATGTATTTATGGTATCAAAATAGTTTTTAAACTAAAGCAGAGTATGTATTTGAAAGATAAAACATAATCAACTTAAAAAATATAACTACTCTTAAAAATAGAAACAAAAATTTAGAAAGGACATTATTAATTACTATAAACATTACACATTATTGTACAAGTAATACTATATACACATTTCACTCATTTTCTAGTTTAAAAAAAAGGCCATTTTTCTTTCACTGTTGATGCACCTACTCCCAACTCATTAGCAACTGAAATTTGGGTAGAACCCCTTTTTAATTTTTTTTCTATTGCGTTCAGTTTAACTTTAACTGATACATAAACCTACTTTCTTAGCAACCGTTTCAAAGTAAGAACTATTTGAACCTTCCAAATTGAATAAAGTCGATTTTTACTGCGTGCTACAGAAAATAGCCTAGCCTATCTTGACCGTGTGTTTCATGTCGATTTTAAGGAAAGTACGCATTGAAAAAAAAAAACGGTTGAAAAATTGGGAGACATGATGCAGGGCGCGATATATCCGATGTGCGATGTTACGAGGCGCGATATAGCGAGGGGTTACTGTACTAGATAGTAGGGTAACGAGTACAGTGATTGGCACCCTCACAGTGATTGGCCCCCTCATTCATTATTGAAAATAATAAGATGTTAAAGCCCAAAATAGGTGTGACAAAGGGTTTTTAAATTCCCGCCATTAACGTTTGTCATGTTGGCAACAACATTTTGGGCTTTAACATCATTTTAACATTATTTTCAATAATGAATGAGGGGGCCAATCACTGTGAGAGTGCTAATCACTGTACTCGTTACAATACTAAGCTTTAGACACGATAATTGCTTGGCAACTGCGAAGTTTCTTGGAAAAGGGGTTTTCCAACTTTACCCAAATCATGGGGGGATTTGTTGTTAAGCATTTACATTATCAAAAATTGAAAGACACAAGTTGCAGCAAACTTCAGATACATGTCACTTTTTTTATGTTAATTATGTTTTAGCATTAAATCCAAGTTATTGTTACACAAAAATCATTATGGCAACTCTCAGAAGATTTTCAGAAATTTAGTCCAAACACGAATTTTTTTTTAGAATTTTAGGGTATTTTTAAAGCAAAATATCTAAAAACTTCAAAGTCTAAAAAATATTCTGTTATTGCCAAAATGTAGTAAAATTATCCTATAACAATATCTCATTATATGATCTTTGGTACCCTTTTCAGTTTTTTTTTATAAATCTAAACTATTGGTTGTATCAATGTCGACTACTATGTCTACGTTAAGAACCAACAAGCCATAGCCCTAGCATGATATACCCCCCCAGGACACATATATCATCATATTTCAAATACATATGAAGAGTGGTATGAAGAGTACGGGGGAAAAACCGCTTAATTTCGTAGAAAACTTTCCTCGTCAGGCCTCTTTGGCGAAGAAAGCGAGTAATCGCCTAAACTGGTGTAAGGAAAATCAGTTTCTCACTTTGTTTTTCTCTCGCGGCAACCCTGATTCACGCCAGAGATCAGTGGACACGAGTCACACGTTTGTACTTCGAAAGAAGAACCGAAAGGAAACCGGTTTCCTGTCGCCAATGTCCGCCAAGCAGACACAATTACGGGACTACTAATAAATCAAGCGGTTCTTCCCCTGTACTCTTCATATTCATCCGCATATTCATCCTATTTTATCATGTTATTTCAAAACTAAATGACATCAATGGAATTGGATTGAAAAACTTGCTTGTTGATATCGGCACTTTTTATAAAAACTTGTTATGTTGTGTATAACAAGATAAAACCCTTGATGGGGAAATACTGTAAAACAATGATATACAAATAAATTCACTGGTCCTTAACTTAGTTGGCTTTAATTTTTTTTTTATTAACTACCTCCTACATCAATTTTTAAAAAATAATTATTATTTCGAATAGTCTTTTTTGCTTTTAAATAAGGAATGATTCAATTGATATTATAGATACATGGTAAATGCAATTTTTACTTTATAAATTCTTCAGCGTAAATAACGAAGCTAAACTTGAAAATTCAGTAAATTTACATTACTCACACAAAATATAATTCTAGAAAGAACGAAATTCAAGGAAAAAAAACTTTTTGAATATAATAATAGCGGAATTTTATAAAAGGTCGTTAAGTTTTTGTCGCTAAGTTTCATTTTATTTTTAAGATTTTTAATATTATTTTCTTAAAAATGTGGCTAATATAATTTTTCCTAATGGGGTTGTTTCACAGTGGATCTGGCAATAGCTCTGCGGTTTTGTTTTCGTGTCTTTCAACAGTGTTGCCACCAGTTTTAGGAGAAAAACACTACGAAAAAATACCATTTAATTTTAAATTACAAAAACATAACATAAAAATACTAGCAAAGCGTTTCATTTTTTTTTAAAGTCACTAAAAAGATTCCAAAATGCAGCTAGTATTTTTTGGTTCAGTTGGATATGCTAAATGTATTACAAAAAGAATTTAAACGCTATGTAAATTAATAAAAAACCTTAGACTTTTTAGTTTGTGACGAAATGAAAAAAGATTTGGGGATATAAGCATTTTAACATAGTATCAATTATAGAAATTTCGACGATAAGGTTTTTTTAACTGCAAAATTGGATCGCTTTTGAAACTCGTAGAATTTTGAAATCTGGTATACGTTTTCTGCAATACGTGTTTTGTTTTATGCAATAAAAAAAATTGTTGTGATTTTCCTCGATTTCAAAGTTCGGGTCTACCTTAAATAGCCTTTGTAAGCATGATAAGTACTTTCCGCCAGATATATCGAATTGGTGGTGCAATACAACCCCCCCAAACCAACTTTTAAAAACCTATAAAAACGTCTTTTTTATTTTAGATTCGTCATTTGTATGCCCAAGTAAGCTTCAGAAGCACTTCATGTTCGATCAAGAATGGATTATCAAGCACTTGACGCTGCAGTTGCGGATGTCTGGGATGACTATGTTGGAGATGTGCATCATCGACTGGCACATTACGCCGATTTTCTTGTCGATTTTTTGAGAAAACATAACTCCCGTCATGTTTTGGACGCGGCTTGTGGAACAGGGTGAGGATTAGTGCAAGGAATTCAAACTGCCAAGGGCAGGTAAACTGTAAATATATATGTGATATATATCGTACAAATCTTTATAAAGTTATAATAATAACCACAAAAATCTCTAATATTCTATTATATTCAGTTCTTCCTTAATAACTCCAATTAATGTCTTGTCGATCCATCGAACAGTTCCCATGTTTTAATAGGCGTCAATACATTCCTTTCCCAGAGAAAATGCAGACTTTGTTTTGACTTCTGATCCACTCTTCTCACAACCATTAAAAATAGTCACTCTTTAACTAGACTTCGAGATGTAAGGTTGTCTTTTTGGCGGGCCGAGGTTCGGCTCCGGACTCCGTCCGGTTAAATACTTTAAATGATTTCTTTATAATAAAAGATCTTGGACTTCCAAACTATCTTCATTTCGGTAGTTAACTAAATAAAAAGTATGCTCTACTATGAAGTAGATGTAATTCTACTTCATATATTACAAAAAAAAGACTTCGACAATTGATGTAATCACTCAGTGGATTTAATGTTCAATTATGATCGAATCCATCGTTGTAGTTATTTAAGTTTACCTGCCCACGGCTGCACACAAGAGTGTCCATGCAAATTTTCGTTCAAATGCTGTTTTTATTTTTTAAAAAAAATCTTAATTTAACATATTCTACACTGCAAAACATTTCTGTAAAATTACATTCTTTTGAACGGTATTTTTTTTATCAAAATGTTTTAATGATAGTTTTATAGCAAACTAGCTTAACGTGCCCGTTTCGCTAGATCTCTTTAACAATAGGTTAAAAAAAATTTAACATTTTTTAACCTATTGTTAAAATTTTTTAACCTATTGTTAAACATTTTTTAACCTATTGTTAAACATTTTTTAACCTATTGTTAAACATTTTTTAACCTATTGTTAAACATTTTTTAACCTATTGTTAAACATTTTTTAACCTATTGTTAAACATCTTTTTAACCTATTGTTAAACATTTTTTAACCTATTGTTAAACATTTTTTAACCTATTGTTAAACATTTTTTAACCATTGTTAAACATTTTTTAACCTATTGTTTAAACATTTTTTAACCTATTGTTAAACATTTTTTAACCTGATTGTTAACTATTTTACCCTTGTTAAACATCGTTAACCTATTGTTAAACATTATTTAACCTATTGTAAACATATTTAACCTATTGTTAAACATTTTTTCAACACTTGGGTTACAAACATTTTTTTAACACATGTTTAAACATGTTTAACCTATTGTTAACTATTTTTAACCTAATAAGGAATACAACTGTCAATTATCAACTTTACCCAAAATGAAAATCAGATAAGTTATAATATATCTCACAATAGAATTTAAACCTTTGCAAAATTAGCATTTAAATTTTAAAAAAACAGCAATCGCGTAACTGAGGCAGTTGTCTTTGACGCGTCCATGTCAAAGGCATTAACAAAAAAGAATCAAATCATTCTTACGAAAGCCCGCCAATTCTAATTGGTTCCATTCGTCATTGTTAGAACGATTTTTGGTAAAAATTTCAAATGTTAACCGCCAGAGGTTACGGAGCCGAACAGGTTTGGTTCCTCTAAATTCAGTACAGCCTACACTACAACCCAAACAGGACGTATAGTGTAACGCCAATCAGAGGCTTTCTGACCTTTTTAGTTGAGCCATGGTTTGGCAAGTCAGTGAAATTATCGACTACTATTTAAATCGACGCTTCACCAGCAAATCTTTAATAAAATTGAATTTTTCATAAAGTTTTTATTTGGCTTAAAAAAAATACACTTAACATGTCAAATTGCTACTTTCAAAAGTATATTGCAAGAAAAAATATTAGGTGTTAACATTGAACAACCCAGATTGAAGTTTTATGGTAAAAAAATATTTGTATCTATAGGGTTTAAAAATTAACAATAAGCAAATTTTATATAATAATTTAATAAAAATAAATACTTATTTGTTTATAAGCAGCATTGATTCCATAATGCTACTGGAAAGGGGCTTCAAAGTGACAAGTGTGGATGCTAGTCAAGGCATGGTGCACATGGTGTTGAAAAAACGGTGGGACAGGAGAAAAGAAAAAGCTTTTGATGAATGGGGTACGTAATATATTTTGCTGTCAGATGAGGGTAATTATTTACAGGGTGTACCAAAATGGACTACCAGTTTTTAAAAATTAATAAAAAAGAAATGGATAGAGATATTAACACAATTCTTGCAGAAAACGAATGAGTCAGGTCTGGAATTTTATATGGAACACTTTATTATGTTAGTTATGTTTATTACGTTATTAAACTTTATTATGTTCAATTTAACCGACAGATAGCGCTGCAATACCATGTGTTCGATTCCACGCAATAACTATTGTTGCTTTCCCTGAACTGAAAGCTACTGAATATTTCTGACCAAGTGTCCTTTTCGGTATATACGCATGCCTAGTTCTTTCATACAGCCAACACACAGTATTGCCGCGCCATCTGTCGGTTAAATTGAACATAATAAAGTGTAATAACATAATAACGTAATAAACATAACATAATAAAGTGTTCTATATCAAATTCCAGACATGACTCATTCGTTTTCGGCAAGAATTGTGGTAATATCTCTATCCATTTCTTTTTTATTAATTTTTAAAAACAGGTAGTCCATTTTGGGACACCCTGTAGATTTTAGTTTGAGTATATGTTGAATTGAACAAGTAGATCCCTAATGGCTATTGAGGTCTTCAAACCAATCCCACGTTTCGAAATTGGTTCAAATATTTTGTTGCAAACTTATTTATTAAAAATCTATAAAAATATTCGAACCGATTTCAAAAAGGATTATATACAAACTTATAAGTCAGCTACATTTATCTTATATAAAACCTTTTTCAAAAATGTTCATACAGTCAGAGAATATATATGAATACAGTCGGGGAAATGTGGATTAGAAAATAATGTTTTATATTAAATTAACACAGAGGCACTCTGGTCAACACAGCGATTAATACAGAGGTTTGGAGACAGGCGTCTATCGTTCTCATTTGCCCCTAAATTGGAAGACGAAAAGACATCTTTTCAGATGGATTCCACGAAATCTTTTCCTCCAAATAAGGATGGAAATCAGAAAGAGGATTAAACCAATAAACTGGATTTCAGCTTACCAGCAAATACCGGTCGTCGTAATTTTAAGCCAAATCTGATTATACATCAACAAATTGGTATTATGGCTACCTTTGGCGAAATTAGCAATTGCATTCCCAATTTTTAAATATTAATCCATTTAAATCTTTAATGCATATCCTTTTTATAAAGAAGCGTTGAAGCGTTTTTATACTAATCTTTTATTAATTATATGCTTAACGATTTTAAATAATTATTTACTTTTTTTAAATCAATTCTTCGGCATTTTAACGTTAGACTTTTTTTATAAATCGTTGGGTTTTTATTCAAAAAAACTGTTTTACTGCCGTATGGAACAATGTTTTGCATATAATATTTATGGTTGTTTTTAATTTTTTGGCTTTATTGCAGCCATTCCCGAAATTGTCAATCCTTGTGTTGTTTCGTAGTGCTTTTCTCAAAAATATACATTAATTGTACAATACAATGTTTTTCTGCCGTTTCGAACTATGTTTTGTGCATAATATTTATAGTTATTTTTTCCTTTTTCAAGCCATTCCTGAAAAAAAAAACACTTTTTTGTTGTTTTCAGTCGGCCATTTTGAAATTAGTATTTTTGTTCATTTCGATTGTTGCCATTAGAGAGATAGAAATATAAGGAAATTTGGGCGCCGTATAAGAGTATTATATATATAGATACTGGAATAAAATTAGAAAAAAATATTTAATTAAAAAAAGATTTATAATAAAAAAAACCAGTATACAAATTGAAAATTAAGAAATTGCTCAAGTAGTTAATTTTTAAGCGTATATTAAAACATTGGTATTTTTAATAATATTAAATTTTTAATAAATATGAAAGACATGACATCAGAACGGGTTGAGGGAACCTGATGATGATATTCTCAGGCTCGACGAATAGAATGTTTTCTCGAATTCACTCAAATACGATTGCCAAACACATACGAGCGAGTGTTAACTCATAAATACTAAGGGTTGCGAACAAGTTAACCATCTGATGCCATATAAGATGTGACATATTACAGCAAAACTTATTAAACCATGACAGTTCTTTATATACTATAATGCAAATCACACATTAAATTTCAGAGATCGTAGAAGCCGATTGGCTGACAATGCCTCGAAATCTCACCATGGCGGGTAAACGTTTCGATGCCATCATTTGCATTGGAAACTCAATTCCTTATCTGAAAGACATGGAAGAGATCAAGCTGGCCATCCAAAATTTCCACCACTTTCTTAAACCAGGAGGGTGGCTCATCGTCGACCATAGGAACTTCGAGTCCAACCTGGGGAAAGGACATCGACCCAACACTTGCATGTACTACAGTGTAAGTTTAATTAGTTTAGTTAGGTTGAATTATCGTCGCACTAGAACTACACGAGGGCTATTGGCGACGGGCGTCGTATTTTAGAATCACAGTCAAGTGACGAGCCGACACCTGAGTAGGCACCCAACGCAACCGTTAAGGGCGACATCTTACGCAGCGTTAGGACTTTGAAGGATGTTTAACGTGCACTCCCGCAACACGGGGTATTTTTCGTCGGACATTTTTGGCTGCACGGGCCTTTTATAGGTCGGCAGTTATTATGGCGATGCCCGGACCCGAACCTGGGACCTTCCGCACGCTAGGCGAACGCCTAACCGACTGGGCTCCCCAGCCCCCAGTGTAAGTTTAAAGGAAGACATCTTGTGATAATTGATAACTTCGATTTTCCTGAAGCTTTCAGGATATTTTAGTACTTGTACGGGCACCGTTCATGCATTGCGCGACGAGTAGTAACTGTGCATTTCCCAGGGCGAACCAAAGGCAGAGACAGATAATTGCTTAAGTTTAAAGAGTTCCAAGTTGCTTCTTACCATAGCCTGGTTGGTCCAGGCTTACATTACACGGCTACATTTGTTTACCTTATTGATTTCAGCTCTCAGCCCAACACCATACTGTTTTCCCATGAATTTCTCTTTTCAATTTACCATGTAAAATCGTAAAATTTAAGAATTTTAAAATTGCCATGAAATTTTTAACTGCATTTTTGAATAATTCGTGATTTTTTTTTTTTTCGGAAATTTTATCGACTTCTTGAAGGATTGTCGAGTAATCACAAAAAACAGCCCGTTATATGTACCAGCATTTTTTTAAAGGGTATGCCGAGTCGAATAGCAACAATCGACAACCTGGAAGAATGTCGATTAGCCACAACTGAAAATTGACGCCTAAACTTCCAAGTATAGTTCATGCCCCGAGCATGCGCAGTTACTCCCCGTACTTTCAATGCGTGAACATCAACCGTACACGCATCCTCAGCCTAAACAAAAAAAGTCAAGCGTAATATTTTTTTTCCAATTAAATTATTCAATATTAACAAAGCAGTAATTTCGTTTTCAGACACTCTGAGGATTGTTGGATTCAAATGCGAGTGAAGACAAAATATGCAAGACAATTTTTTGTTAAATATGGTAATAAAAGATGGATATGACAATGATAAGGGAAAGGCGTCGCTTCTAATTGAAAATAAACAAAACAATTCCCAAAATTAAATTTCTACTGAAAGCTGGTAATGTTTTTAAAAAAATTAATTTTTGAAGAATGAAATTTTTGAATAATTTGCAATTCAACAGAGAGATAATTGTATGGTTTTCAGAAGCTAAATAAGAAAACATTTGTGAAAAATTTTATTATTTGGTCTTGGCGCATTCAAAAATACGTTTGATCGCCTAGGATTGACTATTTCTCTTTTATCACCTAAGTAAAGAGTTAAGAGATTGTAGAAATTTTTATATAAGTGTGTAACATATTACCACAAAGGTTAATATAAAAAAACCTATTTTGAATTATCAAGGGATGGAATAAATCTTAGCCAGAGATTAGCATTAACTAAAATTATGCGAAGTTTAATATTATGCGCATATTTATTACATCAGTCACACATTTCTCGAAACTAAAATAAACGAATATGGCTTTCTATTCGGATTATACTTTTTTCTTCTTTTTAAATATAGTTATATACAATATTTTAAAGAAAATATGCATAGACGTTTTTGTGGAATTTTCCAGCAAGTGCCTAATGTAGTTTCTTTTATTTCTGCAGGGAACTGTCTTTAAGGTCAACACTGTAGAACAAACATCAGAAGGCATAATACGCAACGTATACATTGACTCCTCAAGTGACAAAGCAACTAGTTTGGCAAAGTACAATAAAGAAAATAGCACCTCTGGAAAAGTGTAAATAAAATTGATTCGATAGTTATGCAAACAATAACTAATAAGTTTAGCAGACATTATTGGGATTATTTAGTTTTGACATAGCAACAAAAAAAAACCTCGCCAGTGGTCCGTAAACCAGTGTTGTTTTGCTACAATTCTGTAAAAATCAAATAACGAATACTTTATTTTTAAAAAAAAGCAAAATCGGCCTGTGAGCTGTGCGTGCTTTCTTATTGGCTCTACACTCTTAAAACAAAAGAGTGAAATTCACTCCTACAGGAGAAGTGTATTTTCGGCACCGGAAAGGAGTGGAAATTAACTCAGACTGAGTTAAAACCGCTCGTTTTAAGAGTGTAGGACGCAGATTGTTTTCTTTTATTTCTTTTACCCACTCCGAAAAAGAGTGAAATTCACTCCTATAGGAGAAGTGCATTTTCGGCACGGAAAAGGAGTGGAAATTAACTCAGATGAGTTAAAACCGCTCGTTTGTTTTAAGAGTGTAGTTCACGTAACCGCTACGTCATAATTAAAGTTGATCTCGGCGTTCGAAAAACTTGTCGTGGTTTGATTAGAGCGTCCAAAACGTGCAAAAAGGCAGATGCGTCTATATACCTATTCGGAAGAGATAACAATAACTTCGGCTCATTATAAGGCTGTGTCCTGACTACGACATCAAATGCCACAAATGCAACAAAACTTGGCGACCGCCAAGCGATGCAATAGCACGTGGCTGACTCTGCCAAGTTGCCAAGTTTTGTTCCAATTGTGGCATTTGATGTCGTAGTCAGGACACAGACTAACGCTGCTAGATGAAAACGCATCACTATCGGCGCAAATTTCCAATAAATTACCGAAAGAAAATATTAAACGCTGATGCAGCAGGGTGCTTTCTCGCGCTTTGTTGTTCATCTTCAGTCCTTATAAATAAGGGCTTATGCAAGGAAACTGACGATGGTGAATATTATGTCTGCTTTAGCAGCGCAACCTGACGGTAATTAGCGATAAATAGCTTGGAACTTTTAAGAGTACAGAAAGCTTCGTGAAAATGTAGTTCTCCACAATACAATGGAAAGATTAACCACTATCGAAGGTGGTATAGAAGATAAACAAATTAGCGTTAGAAGACTCAAACAAGTAGGTTTGTAACAGAATATGTCACTTAACCCACTTCCACACAACAGTTGTGTTTTAACAGGTAAAAAGGCGACAAACACAGCATTGATAATCTATATTAAACATTTACATGCTAAATTTGGCTAGTCATTTATTTTATTTCGAAAATTCCATAATTATTACTTATCGTTTGCAAAAATTAATTTATATTTCAAAGAATAAATAAGTAATATTCCTCGCTTTTAAATAGAATTAAAACATTTCATATCAACGTACAAAGAATCTCGTACTGAAATATATTTGACGTCATTTCAAACTGATCGATGTCGCAAAAATAAATTTATTTTAATTTATTGTCTAAAAGAACTAAAGTTCCTCGAGCTATTGTTGCGAATGGCAATAGTGATTTAATTCTAATAAAAATGGCTTCCTATGCTTTTTAAATGAGCATTAAATTTTGCAGTTTTTTAAATAATTGAAGTACTTCGAATTCGAATTCTTTTCTGAAATTTTCAATGTATTTTAATTTCTATGAGCTGAATTTTTTGACGTATTACACTTGTCCGTAGCATTTGTAGTTTGGACTATGGAAAGTGGGTGACTGACAGACAGATTGACTGAACGATTATAATACCTTCCACTTTTTACGTTATAAACATAGTGTGGAAGCTAAAAAGCAACGTCCTTGACATAAAAGATACGTCCTCGCTTTAGCCGTATGACCAAGTACTTCAGGCCGAAACATGTCGGTTTCATACAAGATAAAGCATATGAAGTGTGTAAGAAAGGGGAGAATTGTGCTTGTAGTATTATAGTGCCTATGTAATACGTTTTTAGCCCTTGACGCAGGATAAAAAAAATTATGTGCACAAAATTAGCCACAAGCGGATTGTATTAGCTTCCACACTTCGTTTATAACGTAAAAAGTGGAAGGTATTATAATCATTCAGTCCGTCTGTCACCCACTTTCACAGAACGAACCGCAAGTCGCATAAATAAGTGGGATACGTCATTTTGAAGCAAAAAAATTAGTCCAGCTTACATCCCAAATTTAATTAAAAAATTTAAATTAGAAATATATTTAAAATTTAAATAACTAAATATTTAATCTACATTGAAATAACATGCAAATTCCATTTTCATTCAATATTTTTACTGTTGCCCTTTCGTCAAACGTACGAGAAACTTTATTTAAAATAAAAATAAAACTCTTGAAATATATATTTATTTATGTGATACTAGCAAATTTATACCCGTTCTTCGCACGGAATAAAAAAATATCAAATAGATTCCAAATATGTGTACCATATAACCTGTTATAGGATCATAAACTTACTATTGTTTCCGCTCGTTATAAATTATAAAATCCCGTTTCATTGCCTTAAAATTCCAAAATGAAAAATACGCTGTAAAATGCACTCATAAATGCCATCACAATTCCCTCATAAATACATAAAACCTTTTAGCTCATTTGGCGCGTTTTGGGAAATAATTTGGTGAGAAAATAGATATAGCTACCCACACCCATTATACAGCTCAAACACAATGACCTTCGAACAACCGACCAGCTTATAAATTATTCATAAAAGAAATTGCCTATTTGGCGAATTTTAGTTAATAATTTGGCGAGTTTGGCAACGTATTTGGCAAAAAAATAAAGACATAACACTAATAGCTCTAGTGCGATGGCCTTCATTAACCATCATAGTTCATTAATAGCTTAACTATACATTTATTGCTTAAATATGCATACATGCAGTCAACAGAAAAATCAATGAAAAAATCATCAAATAAACCCACAATAAAATCCGGGAATGAAAACTGGCGGAATTACGTCACTTGAAACGTGTCAATTATTTTTCAAATAATGAATTAAGTTTCTGAAAGTATTGGCAAAAGAATAAAATAAACATTTTGAATTTTAAATGTTTTCGTTAAAAGTTTTATTTAATTTTTTCAGCCGATGGCATCAGGAAAGAGAAAAAAATGATCGGATTTGAGCGAAAGTGGTGTATTTTTTTCAGAAAATTCGAATTTTCTCTAAAAATGGAACAAATATGAAAAAACTAAGCCTCAGGTGCACACGTCAATATTAAAGGGAATATCTTAAAAATTTCGAATTTCTGAGGGCAGTATAAGTAGGTCTTTTACGATCCGAAGACAGACACACAGACAGACTCTTTCTTTTATTATTATAGATGATTCAGTTTGGATTGATGTCATATCACAATAGAGTTCTTTTGATGGTTCATTATATATGTATGAGGAAAGATGCGTAGTGAATTCTAACTTTGAATAAACAATATGCAAAGTTCGCATTTATTTTTAAAGCATCAATTTTACTAATTATTTATTCTTCTCTTTTTCGAAAGAAAATTAATGAACATGGGAAATTGGAGCGACTAAAAGATATTTATTACAAATAAATTGCAACATTAATTCTTCGAATTACAAACAAATATAGCAAACGATAATGAGTAATTATTAATTTGCGAACGAAGATTAATGAAAATAGTTAATTTTGGAGTTTAAAAGTTTGAATTAGAAATAAATTATTAGCTGAAGGGCCCTGTTTGGCGAATTTCTTTCTGAGGTGTATAAATAGTGCGTTTTTTTGTTGAGCACAAATATTGTATGGAAGTGGTTTAAGTGACAGATTCTGTAACAAACCTACTTGCTTTATCTCAACTAAACGAACAATGTGGTTAAAAAAATTAAAACACCAATGAACCAAGGAGGGGAAAACCACTCCGCAAAAAGAGTGAAATCCACTCCTATAGGAGAAGTGCATTTGCGGCACCGGAAGGGAATGGAAATTAACTCAGACCGAGTTAAAACCGCTCGTTTGTTTTAAGAGTGTATATGTTGAATGTATCTAAAACCACTACTAGTGAAGTAGGTAACATGAATATCTTCATTTCAGGAATTTCAAATATAGGATTTTTCCAATTCAGCGTGGAGACTTCACCAGCATCTTGAGAGCAGTGTTTGGCGAAGGGAGCAAGCACGAGGTCTACGGGGACTACAAGAGTTCGAAATCCGAGGAAAATACATCTTTCTTCATACACTTCATACAGAAAGAAACAGAAAATTCCCAATGAAAATTCAAATCGCAAAACTGCCATCTGTACTGCAATGCACAATCTGCAATGAATCAATCCAAAGAAAACGGCAAAACCTTCTACCAAGGTAGCACACCAATGTGGGATCCGTATGGGCCTATTTGGCTAATGTGGGCGTTGTCCATATGAGGCAAAGAAAGAAATGGTCCCTTTACTTTATTTCAAACCACATGGGCCCACCTTGGAAACCGCCACATAAGCACATTTATGTCCCATTTTATATAATTTTCTTTTACGGGGACCAGACCCCCAAAATTTTTCAAAATGACATTTCAATGTTTTTTAATGTTTCATAAACTATGCAATCTTAGCTTAACAATGATAACTTAAAATAAAAGTTTCAAGTACTAGAAGTATTTTTAATGCTTTTTTAAATGTTGTTTAGGGAATATTTCCTTATGTTTCATAGGTAAGAAACCATTATAGTTTACTTTAAACGTTTATATCTCAAAACTTACTTTTCAATGTGCGGGTACCTTTTTCTCAGAATCTACTATAAGTATCAACCTGAAATTTTTTATACGTATTTAAGAAGTTAGATTTAGCTTCCACACTACGTTTATAACGTAAAAAGAGGAAGGTTTTATAATCGTTCGGTCCGTCACCCACTTTCACAGAAAGAACCACAAGTCCCACACACAAGTGGGATACGTCATTTTGAAGTGAAAAATCACATTAGGCTACATTCCAAATTTCATTAAGAAATTTAAATTAGAAGTTCATTTAAAATTTAAATAACTAAAAATTTAATCTACATTGAAATAACATGCAAATTCCATTTTCATTCAATATTTTCACTGTTGCCATTTCGTTAAACGTACGAGAAACTTTATTTGAAATAAAAATAAAAAAATTTTAAAGAATATTTATTTATGTGTATAATTCAGTTTGGATTGCTGTAATATCACAATAGAGTTCTTTTGATAGTTCATTATATATGTATGAAGAAAGATGCATACAGAATTCTTACTTGATTTACTTAATTTAACAAACTATAAATAAGTGAATTGTCGAAAGAAATGTAAATGGGAAATTAAGGCTACACAAAGATATTTAGAAAAAAAGATTACATCATTATTCTTCGAACTTCAAACTAATTTAGCAAATGATACAGTCTAATTACTAAATCTGAGAAAGAAGATTAATGAAAATAGTTAATTTTGGCGTTTAAAACTTTGAATTACAAATAGCTAAAGCCCTGTTTTTATTAGAATTAAATCACCTTTGCCATTCGCAACACTTTAATTCTTTTAGACAATAAATTAAAATAAATTTATTTTAGCGACATAGATCAGTTTGATATGACGTCAAATATATTTCACTACGGATTCTTTGTATGTTGATATGAAATGTTTTCATTCTATTTAAAAGCGAGGAATATTACATATTTATTCTTTAAAATATAAATTAATTTTTGCAAACGATAAGTAATAATTATTAAATTTTCGAAATAAAATAAATGAAACTAGCCAAATGTAGCGTGTAAATGTTTAATAAAGAATTAATGTTGTGTTTGGCGCGTTTTTTCCTGTTAAACACAAATGTGTGGAAGCGGGTTAAGTGACAGGTTCTGTTACAAACCTACTTGTTTTCTTCTTAGATTGGACTTGACCAATATGTTTGGGTTTTCTTTTAGGCATTATCAATAATATATTAAAATGGCAGAAAAAAATGCGTTCAGGACAAAGATTGGTATATTCTGTTCTTCCAAAGTAGTTAAAATTTAAATATCACTTTAAACTGATCACTCTTTGTCTGCGTGCAGAAAATAAAATATTCCTAATGAAAGCGAATTACATGATCTAATTGTTTAGATGTTATAAAGCTACTCCAGCAAACAGCAAACGATTTGCATGTTTTATACAGAGACATATAATTCGAGGTGGGGGAGAGGAATTTGAGCGTATTTTTTTTTATCGGAAAGAGAACATTGACTGGAGATTGTCACTTTAAGGAAGGGGAATTTGAGCGTATTTTTTTTATCGGAAAGAGAACATTGACTGGAGATTGTCACTTTAAGGAAGGGGAATTTGAGCGTATTTTTTTTATCGGAAAGAGAACATTGACTGGAGATTGTCACTTTAAGGAAGGGGAATTTGAGCGTATTTTTTTTATCGGAAAGAGAACATTGACTGGAGATTGTCACTTTAAGGAAGGGGAATTTGAGCGTATTTTTTTTATCGGAAAGAGAACATTGACTGGAGATTGTCACTTTAAGGAAGGGGAATTTGAGCGTATTTTTTTTTATCGGAAAGAGAACATTGACTGGAGATTGTCACTTTAAATTTCCAGAAAACACGGGAACGAATTAGCAGTAGAACAACATACTATGAGAAAATCCATCAAGGGAAAGTAATGAACTATGTAGATTCAAAACTGGCAGGTTTTTAACTTTCAATTTTGTGTTTTCTACAAATTTTGTGTTTTCTACACGTTTTGGCGGGTGCCGATTCCAAAAAAGTGGTTTTCGATATTTGTCCTTGTGTCAGTCGAACTGAAGGAGCTTTGAACTTCATTTCAGATTTTTGTACACGAGCTTCTAGTACCTGTAAGACGTCATAAGGTTTTCGAGAAAATAGCTGTAGCTGCCCTAGAACGTTTTTGGTTTTAAAGGTATTGCTAAAAACTTAAAGAGCTGCAGACTTCGAATTTGGTATACGAGTTACCAGTTACAGTCCCTGGACAAATTATTAGACGCACTGTATTTTTTAAAATAATTTTATGTTTCTTAATAGTTTTTATGCAATAATGGTATATATAAACTACAATATTATTGATTTTTATTTAAAAGAAAAGTTGAAGACTACATATTTGTATTTATTTTATGATAATTATGATTAAGAATAATTTATATTAATTATTTATTATAAGATGATTTATGTGTGGAATCATCCTCAAATGCAGGAGACAGTACAGTCTTGCATTGATAGCATGCCGCGCAGAATTAAAGCTTTGAAAGGTTGATCAACTAAATATTGACTTTTACTAACATTAATTTCACTTTTCTTTAAAACTTAATAAACTTATGCTTTTCTAAATGAATGCTGTTTTATTTATGTCAAATAAATAGGTAATTGATTGGATAATATAAAAATAAAAAACAAATCAATTTAAAATAATAAAACGGTACAATATCACCCGGTAATTAATATTTTACATGAAATCTTGCAGTGCGTCTAATAATTTGTCCAGGGACTGTATGTATAATTACCTTAAAATGTATTGATCTGTAAATTGAAAGACTTGTAGCGTTGCCCCCACCCCTGGTTTTTTAATTAGAAAGAATAAATCCCTCCAATTTGGTAGTAAAGTCATTTTTCAGCATTCCACATAACGTTGTTGTGTTCATTTAATTAAGGAACATGCTCGTCCGAAACAGTAAAACTTTTCAAAATCATTTGATTTTACCATTTTAACATACGACTACGTTCCACTGTGTTTTTAATTATAGCAAAGTACAACTTGAACACACCATTTGTGCACAAAAAATATTACTTCTGAAGAATTTAAAAAAATTTTTAACTTAGCGAAGTTCTTTTAAAGATATTATTTGTATAATATCAAAATATTTCCATGTGTATAATTAAATTTTCAGGGCCAAAATATTTACGTATGTTATATGGATATATTTAACAAAAAGTGTCAATGCTCAGCATATAAAAAATAAAAAAAAATTAAATAGAAGCCGTTTTTTAATGTTTATGTCAAAGAATAAAAATTGTTTAATGATTTCGGAAACTTTATAATATTCAAAGAGAACTATTACTTGATTCTGTTATGTTTTTCAACCAATACCATTTTTTTCGTACATCCTCTCATAAAAGGTCCCGATAGACTCCCAGAGTTTTGTTAACATAGAAATTAAGTACTTTCTATTATTTCTTCGTCGATTTTTCCATTGTTTCAAAGACAAAATATCCACTTGTATCAATTTTGTAAAAAAAAAACGGGGGGGGAATTATGCCGAAATTCCGAACAGAAATGATAATCTTTAAACAGTTTAGTAAAGCCTTTGCAATTAAGATTCTAAATATGTTATTACCAAAGTAATTTTGCAAAAATAGGGATTAAAGATAATTCATTACAGTAAATACTATTTTACAAACGAAAAAACAGGTAACTATACTAGCTGAGAAAAAATACATAATTTCATGCTTTATATTTTAAAAAAAAATCTTTCGAAATATTTGTTTAGTAAAAAATGTTTTTGGGTAATTTCAGGTGAAAAGCAAAAAAAAATTATGTAAAAGTCGCATTATTTTATAATCTTTTTTTTATACATCATGTAAGAGTCGTTTAAGAATTGTGCCAATATACTATTTTTGTTAAGATGCAAATGCGGTTTTGCAACACAGGGCAATATTCAGAATTTAGGGCGTTTTGTGAATTTCGAAGATTTTTTTTTAAATAACATAATTATAAATTAATTATTATGAAGGTTCTTGGCTAAAAATATCGAAATCTTTATTAGTGTACCAATTAAGTTAATTAGGGGCCATGGTATTTTCTTAATGAAGATATTTAGTTTTTCATTCAATGCAGGATAGATTTCCTTAACATAAACTATATCAGTTTAAAATTCCATTTTTTTTATAAACCCAATACATAACAAATCAATTATCAAAAGATAACTCAGTTTTGATTTATTGATAAAACAATTTCATTGGCAATGTGGAGAGAAACAAATCCAGTAAAATCTTTTATTCAACACCTACACTGTGAAAGGTCCCCCGCGTTTTTTTGGGGGGTTTGTAATGCTGATTTCTTTTATGGCTTCATTGTAAACTTTTCAGAGCTGAGCATCAGGACTTTTGTTGATAGAATTTGAAATATATAAATTTAAGTTTCCCGTTCCTCAACAAAAAAAAATTAAGAGTAAAAAATTTAAGGTAAAAACTAAGAAAAAAATTAATTTAAATTTAAGAAAAAATTTATTTAAAACAATTAAGAAGGAAAAATTTATTTCAAAAAATTTAAAGAAAATTAATAATTAAAAGAAATACTTTGCGAAATTTAATTTAAATAACGAAAATATTTTAAATAGATCTCTCCTAAGATAAGACTACCTTCGTGGAGTTGGTGGGCTCGTTATTATAATTTGCTTTATACTGCATGAATCAATCTAAACTTTTTTCTTTTTCAAATTTACTTTAGAAACCACTATGATGAGGTAGTAAACGGTACTTTTTTGCGATTTGTAGAAAACGATTCCCCCTAAATGTTCTATTTGGCGTGAATGTCATGGGAGCGTTTTTTTTTATTTACGCTTCATAGCAGTTAGAGAAGGTGCTATACTTTCGTGATTCCAAATCTACATACCACTTGGAGAATGAGACCACTTCCTTGCTGTTAGTGATATTTTGGTTCACACGTTTGAATTTTGTGACACTTGCAAATTTCTATTCAATTTCAAAGCTCAAACAATTTGACAAAATGGCGAAAATGGCATACCTTCATTGTTCACCAGTGATGACTGAACTAGTTTCTTTGGTTTAGTTAATTTTCATACCAGTTTGGGAAAATGGTATATGGCAAACTTACTTATAATTCGATATCTGTATACTATTCGAGATTAAGACAGCATATTTATTGTCGAATTCATGCTTCAGGACAGTATGTGAATTTCGTACAACTTCATGTGAACTTCGTGAGACCCTCTCGTTCAATTTCACACTTCATTGCAAGTTGAAAAGGTGGTAAATTTTCATGTGAATGGCGGGCTCGTCATGGAAAAGTTATCCTCGGCGTGAATCAATTGAGTTTTTTTTTTCGGATTCACGCTTCAGGAAAGTTTGCGAATTTAGTACAACTTCATGTAAATCTCGTGAGACTAACTTTTTCAATTATACACTTCATTACAAGTTGAAAAGGTGGTCATCTTTGATGTGCATTGCGGGAAAGTGATGGAAAAGTTCTCCTCGGCATGAATCACTTGACAGGTTTTTTTTACGAATTCATGCTCCAGGATAGTATGATAATTTTGTACAACTTCATGTGAACTACGTGAGACCATCTTCAATTACACACTTTATTACAAGTTGAAACTGTGGTCAAATTTCATGTGCATGGCGGGATAGTGATGGAAAAGTTCTCCTCGGCGTGAATCACTTGACAGTTTTTTTTTTTTGAATTCACGCTTCAGGAAAGTTGGCGCATTTGGTACAATTTCCTGTAAACTACGTGAGACCATCTTCTTCAATTTCACACTTCGTTGCAAGTTGAAAAGGTGCATAATTTCATGTGAATAGGCGAGCTGGTCATGAAAAATGTTCTTCTCGTTATGAATCTCGAGAGGCCGTCTTCAAATTCACGATACACAGCAGTTTGAGAAAGTGGTAGAATTTCATGTGAATGGCGAGATAGTGATGGAAAAGTTCTCCTCAGCGTAATTCACTTGACAGGGGTTTTTTTTTTTCGAATTCATGCTTCAGGACAGTATGAGAATTTCGTACAACTTCATGTGAACTTCGTGAGACCATCTCCTACAATTTCACACTTCATTGCAAGTTGAAAAGGTGGTAAATTTTCATGTGAATGGCGAGATAGTTATGGAAAAGTTCTCCTCGGCGTGAATCACTTGACAGTTTCTTTTTCGAATTCACGCTTCAGGATAGTATGAGAATTTCGTACAACTTCATGTGAACTTCGTGAGACCATCTTCTTCAATTTCACACTTCATTACAAGTTGAAAAGGTGGTCAAATTTCATGTGAATGGCGAAATAGTGGTGTAAAAGTTCTTCTCGTTATGAATCTCGAGAGGCCGTCTTCAAATTCACGCTACACAGCGGTTTGAGAAAGTGGTAGAATTTAATGTGAATGGCAGATAGTGATGGAAAAGTTCTCCTCGGAGTGAATCACTTGACACTTTCTTTTTCGAATTCATGCTTCAGGACAGTATGAGAATTTCGTACAACTTTATGTGAACTTCGTGAGACCATCTCCTTCAATTTCACACTTCATTACAAGTTGAAAAGGTGGTCAAAATTCATGTGAATGGCGAGATAGTGATGGAAAAGTTCTCCTCGGTGTGAATCACTTAATAGGTTTTTTAATTCACACTTCAGGATAGTATGAGAATTTCGTACAACTTCATGTGAACTTCGTGAGACCATCTCCTACAATTTCACACTTCATTGCAAGTTGAAAAGGTGGTAAATTTTCATGTGAATGGCGAGATAGTTATGGAAAAGTTCTCCTCGGCGTGAATCACTTGACAGGTTTTTTTTCGAATTCACGCTTCAGGATAGTATGAGAATTTCGTACAACTTCATGTGAACTTCGTGAGACCATCTTCTTCAATTTCACACTTCATTACAAGTTGAAAAGGTGGTCAAATTTCATGTGAATGGCGAAATAGTGGTGTAAAAGTTCTTCTCGTTATGAATCTCGAGAGGCCGTCTTCAAATTCACGCTACACAGCGGTTTGAGAAAGTGGTAGAATTTAATGTGAATGGCAGATAGTGATGGAAAAGTTCTCCTCGGAGTGAATCACTTGACACTTTCTTTTTCGAATTCATGCTTCAGGACAGTATGAGAATTTCGTACAACTTTATGTGAACTTCGTGAGACCATCTCCTTCAATTTCACACTTCATTACAAGTTGAAAAGGTGGTCAAAATTCATGTGAATGGCGAGATAGTGATGGAAAAGTTCTCCTCGGTGTGAATCACTTAATAGGTTTTTTAATTCACACTTCAGGATAGTATGAGAATTTCGTACAACTTCATGTGAACTTCGTGAGACCATCTCCTACAATTTCACACTTCATTGCAAGTTGAAAAGGTGGTAAATTTTCATGTGAATGGCGAGATAGTTATGGAAAAGTTCTCCTCGGCGTGAATCACTTGACACTTTCTTTTTCGAATTCACGCTTCAGGATAGTATGAGAATTTCGTACAACTTCCTGTGAACTTCGTGAGAACATCTTCAATTTCACACTTCGTTGCAAGTTAAGGTTAAATTGTGAAGGAGTGCATAAAAATTTCCTATGTGCCATTTGCCGCGGGAAAGGTGTATGGAGAAAAGTTCTCCTCGGCATGAATTTACGTTAGCCCAGGTGTTTTTTTTTTTAACGGACATCTCATTACACATTTCATCAGGAAATGATTATATGAAAGAATTTTGTACGAACTTCAGATAAAAACAATACAGTGAGACCATCTTTAATTACACACTTCATTGCAAGTTGAAAAGGTGGTCAAATTTCATGTGCATGGCGGGATAGTGACGGAAAAGTTCTCCTCGGCGTGAATCACTTGACAGTTTTTTTTTTTATATCACACTTCAGGATAGTATGAGAATTTCGTACAACTTCATGTGAACTTCGTGATACCATCTTCAATTTCACACTTCGTTGCAAGTTTAAAAGGTGTAGAATTTCATGTGACTAGGCGAGCTCGTCATGAAAAATGTTCCTCTCGTTGTGAATCTCGAGAGGCCGTCTTCAAATTCACGCTACACAGCAGTTTGAGAAAGTGGTAGAATTTCATGTAAATGGAGAGATAGTGATGGAAAAGTTCTCCTCAGCGTGAATCACTTGACAGGGTTTTTTTCGAATTCACGCTTCAGGAAAGTTGACGCATTTGGCACAACTTCATGTGAACTTCGTGAGACCATCTCCTTCAATTTCACACTTCATTACAAGATGAAAAGTTGGTCAAAATTCATGTGAATGGCGAGATAGTGATGGAAAAGTTCTCCTCGGTGTGAATCACTTGATAAGTTTTTTAATTCACACTTCAGGATAGTATGAGAATTTCGTAAAACTTCATGTGAACTTCGTGTGACCATCTTCAATTTCACGCTTTAAGGAAATTTGAAAAGGTCAAATTTTATGTGAATGGCAGGATAGTTACGGAAAAGTTCTCCTCGGCGTGAATCACTTGACGGTTTTTTTTTTATATCACGCTTCAGGATAGTATGATAATTTCGTACATCTTCATGTGAACTTCGTGAGGACCATCTCCTTCAATTTCACACTTCATTGCAAGTTGAAAAGGTGGTAAATTTTCATGTGAATGGCGAGATAGTGATGGAAAAGTACTCCTCGGCGTGAATCACATGACAGTTTTTTTTTAATTCAAGCTCCAGGATAGTATAAGAATTTTGTACAACTTCATGTAAATCTCGTGAGACCATCTTCAATTACAAACTTTATAGCAAGTTGAAAAGGTGGTAACTTTCACGTGCATGGCGTTATAGTAATGGAAAAGTTCTGCTCGGCGTGAATCACTTGACAGGTTTTTTTTTCGAATTCACGCTTCAGGATAGTATGAGAATTTTGTACAACTTTATGTGAACTTCGTGAGACCATCTTCAATTACACACTTCATTACAAGTTGAAAAGGTGGTCAACTTTCATGTGCATGGCGAGATAGTGATGGAAAAGTTCTCCTCGGCGTGAATCACTTGGCAGTTTTTTTTCGAATTCACGCTTCAGGAAGTTTGCAAATTTGAAACAGGTTTTTTTTAATTCAAGCTCCAGGGTAGTATGATAATTCTGTACAACTTCATGTAAATTTCGTGAGACCATCTTCTTCAATTACACACTTTTCTACAAGTTGAAAAGGTGGTCGAATTTCATGTGCATGGCGGGCTCGTCATGGAAAAGTTCTCGTCGGCGTGAATCAATTGACAGTTTTTTTTCGAATTCACGCTTCAGGAAAGTTTGCAAATTTGGTACAATTTCATGCGAAATTCGTGAGACCGTCTTCTTCAATTTCACACTTCATAGCAAGTTGAAAAGGTGTAGAATTGCATGTGAATAGCGAGCTCGTCATGACAAATGTTCTTCTCGTTGCTAATGTCGAGATGCCGTCTTCAAATTCACGCTACACAGCAGTTTGAGAAAGTGATAGAATTTAATGTGAAAGACAGGATAGTGATGGAAAAGTTCTCCGCGGCGTGAATCCCTTAACAGTTTTTTTTTCGAATTCATTGCTTCAGGACAGTATGAGAAGTTCGTTCAACTTCATGTGAACTTCATGAGACAATCTTCTTCAATTACACACTTCATTACAAGTTGAAAAGGTGGTGTCAACTTTCATGTGCATGGCGGGATAGTGATGGAAACGTTCTCCGCGGCGTGAATCGCTTGACAGTTTTTTTTTTTCGAATTCACGCTTCAGGATAGTATGAGAATTTCGTACAACTTCCTGTGAACTTCGTGAGAACATCTTCAATTTCACACTTCGTTGCAAGTTGAAAAGGTGTAGAATTTCATGTGAATAGCGAGCTCGTCATGAAAAATGTTCTTCTCGTTGTGAATCTTTTGAGGCCGTCTTCAAATTCATGCTACACAGCAGTTTGAGAAATTGGTAGAGTTTAATGTGAAAGACGGGATAGTGATGGAAAAGTTCTCCTTGGCGTGAATCACTTGACATGGTTTTTTTTTTCGAATTCACGCTTCAGGAGAGTTTGAGAATTTGGTTTTTAATCATGGGAAATTCTTGAGACCATCTTCTTCAATTTCTCGTTAAATTAATGTAGCAAAATCAATTAATGCAGCAAAAGCCAGATTTAAACAATTACAGCGTAATAATGAGAATCTAGAGATGACAATACCAGGTAATCCAGAGTTATGTGCAGAGGGAAAACTTAATCTTTTAGGGTTCAATCAAGATATAGATGGTGAATAGGTAATTGATAGAGCAGGACATATTCTAGACAACACTTCATAGCAAGTTGAGAAGGTGGTAGAATTTCATGTGAATGACGGACTCATCTTGGAAAATGTTCTCCTCGGCGGGAATATTTCGTGACAATTTTTAATTCCAATTCACGTTTTAGAGCAGTACAAGAAGATGGTAGACTGTCGTGTTGGTTGTGGATCGTCATTGAAAATGTTATCGTCGTGAATATCGTTAGACAGTTTATTTATCAAATTAATATTTCACAACAGTTTGAGATAGTGGTTGACTTTCGTCATTGGAAAATTTTATGCTGCTGAAGAATAAGACCACTGGTTTTTTATGAACTTATTTTGCGCTGTATTGACCTTTTAACAGTTTATGCGAAGGATGGAAGTCTCTTTTTCTTGTCGAGTTTCCTTTTTGAAGACGCTGCTTGAGCCTAACCTTCTAGTTGCGTTGCAAGTGTCACAGACAGAAAGTGGTAGACATTTCTTTACAGTATAAGATAACGATCATTTCTCTAAATAGTATCTTAGGATATGCATTTTGTTAAATCGTTCGTCAAACTTTATTTTAAAAAGAAAGTAGAAACGATATTTTTCGAAATCGATTGGACATTTTTTTTATCCCACAATCGAGCTTTTTTTGTGTGGAAATAAAGAATGTTTTAATCGTCATTTTAAAATCTTACATTAATAACTATATATAATTTATATTATCAACTTAATATAAAACTAAAAAAGAAATAAGATGTATTCAGCCATTTTATAATACAGAAACTTGGTTTATAAGAAATTTTTTAAAAGGCATAATTAGCAATGATAGTAAAGGGTAAATGTGAATGGATGTAGACAACCATCAAACAAAAATATAGTTTCCGTCTCGTGCAGGTCTGCTATCTCAATGTTAAATAGATTTTTTTAAAAATGTATTTAGATTTTAAAATACGTGAGGAAAGGGATTTTTTTTTAAAGAAATTATGTTTACCCTACTTTACAGAAAATCCCATACCTAATATTTTAACGTCCCCATGTAGAGACAATTTCCAATTCTAACTACACTATACTATACCTCTCAGCTCTAAAAAGTTGTAATGAAACATAAGAAAGCTTTACATAGCACGACGAGGGGTATTCAAGGAAAAATTTGAGATTGGATAAATATATTTTTTTTATGTTGAAGAAAACATTTTACTGAGAAAATGCATCACCACATCCTTTTTTTTTTAAATTTTGAATTGGATGATAACCAAATTATATTTTTGGAATAAAATTTTCCAAAAATTTCAACGAAAATAAAATGTTTGTTATTAATAAATATACAATTTTGAAGGATCACTGCATTCAATGAATCAGCTAAAACTTCATTTTTTATTGGGTAATATGAATCTTTAATCTGTTACAAATTGAAGATATTTCTTATATAACAGAAAAATGAAACGTTAGATAGAGATAAGTATTTGAAGTTCATGTACTTTCATATATCCTAAAAAAACAATATTTAAACTTATATTTAGTCATTCTTATCTTTTAAAAAATGTATTCACATACACCTCCTAAACTTATACAAACTACATTTAAGAAATCATGAATAACTACGTTTGGTTGTTAAAAATTTTGTAAACAAAATTGTAATTCTCCAAAAATTAAAATCAATGGAAAAAAGTTTTTGCCTATATCATAAAATTGCCTAAGGTTGCTTAAATTTACAAGCCATACCAGAGCATAATTGTAGAACTGTATCTTTAAGTAGATCTTGAGAATAAATTATCTTTAATCCATATTAATACAGAATGACGCCGGTAATAAACACTGCTTACACGATATTATCCCTGGCATTTATTATTTCTAGGCTTTATAACTTTCGATAAGTTTTTATACCGCTATTTTGAATTTTTCAATATGTTAATACTTAATAAACCGGTAATTTGTCTAAAAAAAATATTGATTATCTAAGTCAAAAATGGAAAGCAAGAAAATTTTTTATAAACTGAAAAAAAATATTCTTTATCAATATGCAGTTAAGATTTCACGCGTATTTTGTACAAAAGAAATGTAATAATTACCTAACCAGTTTAATTATCACTCCGTACCTCAGACAAAAGTTAGTACTCATGGGAGCCTTTTCTTGGTTTTAATAAGTATCTTAAGTTTCTTTAAAAGGAAACAATATTGAAAAAATGTTATAGAGAAACGTAACTCGGAAGCATAAATGCGGAATGCTTAGTAACGTTAAAAACCGTTCCAATACGAGAATTTAATAAACCACGCATGAAAATCCATTTGTTTTTATCACTAATGTCATTCCTACGAGAACTTAAGTGAAGAGTACAGGGGAAGAACCGCTTAATTTATTAGGAGTAGTTCCGTAATTGTATCTGCTTGGCGGACATTGGCGACAGGAAACCGGGTTTTCTCTTTCTTCTTCGCTTGGTCCAAGCGTCGGAATCGTGCATCGCGTTAATCCAAGGCCGTCTCCTTAGTTAATCTCGGTAGGTAGAAAAGTCGTGGTTTAGGACTTTTCAATTTGCGAATCTTAAAATTTCTCTTAATAGTTTTAGAAAAATTCGTGATTTTCAATCAATCGTACTTTATTTTTAAAGTTTAACATGATGATGAACACAGTCTTTTGAATAAAACGTGAAACTGAATTTATGGGTTGCAGTTAGAGAAGATGCACAACAAAATTGAGAAACTGGTTTCCTTACACCAGTTTAGGCGATTACTCGCTATCATCGCCAAAGATGCCTGATGAGGAAAGTTTTAAACGAAATTAAGCGGTTTTTTCCCTGTACTCTTCAAGTGTGTAATTTAACCATCCTAACCGAATATTTAGAGCAATCCTGTGCGACAGTGGAACACTCAACTTTCTGGTTTCCATTATGCACTTTGGATTTATTCAATCAAATGCTCCTTGTAAGCAGCATTCGGTTAGAAAGGTTTTTCATTGAAACAGTAATTACGTTTATACTTTATAATTTTTACACATCTAGTCTTATTTTTTTTACCTAAACTGCAAATAATGCTTATGTATTTTTCATTTTAATTTTTTTTTCAGTTGTGTACAATTTGCGCAGCTCCATCTTTAACCCTTCTGTTATTTAACGTTTTCCAATGATCGATTTTACCCTGCACTTGATTTTTCTTCTTATCTAAAACTTCCACTAAATTTCTTTGACATTAAAATCACTTTGAAGAATTAAATTTTGTGGAAACGCGAGCACATCTCTAACACAAAATTCGTTATAAAAGCCTATGAAATTGGACGAAAAGCGTTTTACTGCATTCTAAAACCCTAGAGTGAATAAATCAAGTTAGTTTTTTTACTTTATATCTGTTGTAGTAGCTTATTTTATGCTACAAGTCCTTAAAACTATTTAATGCGTCGTGTCCAAGTTGTACACAGCTTTTAAAACATATCACCAAAAAAAAAAACATTCGGTCTTAATTAAAATTAAATAAATACAAATGGTACTATTTTTACGAAAGCACTTCTTTGAACTAAAGTCTTATTTAAATTAGCTCACACAGTTCAAAAGAAAGCTTTAAAATACCAATGAACAAAACGGCAAAATAAATTCACATACCAAAACTGGTCTTGTCTTATCCAAGCACTGAGCACCTCTCCATAGAGAAACTTAGGAGCTGGTTTCTCGAATGTATTGTTGTTTTTTTAATCGTACAAAGAAAACACCACCAAAGCTTATGCACATAGATGACTTTACGTTCATTTGTAGCCTATATTTTAGTATTTAATAGGATTATATTGTTTAACTTTCTACCAGTTTTAAACTTACAATGTAGGTTCAGATACTTTCCAGTTGCTGGATGAATTCAGTTTCGCTGTCATATTTTAGATATTTTCTCTCGAAAGTGTAATGAAAACTTCAAAATAAAATGGGAAGTTATAAGAAATTTTTTAGGGGTAATGATTAGAAAAAATGGTGTAATAAAATCTTAATTATTACACAGTACTTTTCAGTGTTTAACTTTCTACTAGTTTTAAACTTACAATGTAGGTTCAGATACTTTCCAGTTGCTGGATGAATTCAGTTTCGCTGTCATATTTTAGATATTTTCTCTCGAAAGTGTAATGAAAACTTCAAAATAAAATGGGAAGTTATAAGAAATTTTTTATGGGTAATGATTAGAAACAATGGTGTAATAAAATCTTAATTATTACACAGTACTTTTCCTTATTTCCTATTAGTTTCAAGATAACAGTCTATTAAGGTATTTTTCGCTAAATGAAAAGCTTTGCTATTTATATTCACCTGTTTAATTTCAAATTTACGATGTCAGATCAATTACTAACCTGGTTTTTTTTTCAGAGTTTTTTTTTGTAGAGCATACATTAAATAGTATAACAAAATGCTATACATTTTACCCATAATGCGTAATTTTTCTTCAAACAAACACAAGACAAAAATACATATTTGCGTATGTATAAGAAAAAAGTGCTACTCTAAACAGTTTTAACTTTCTTGTACCACATTTTCCCTTAATTTCTTAGAGTATTTGTCTTTGGCTAATTGCAAACCTAGCTTTTAACCAATTGTCAGTTTTGAGAGCATGATGTCAGTTCAAATACTTTTCTGTTTACTGATTAAATTAGCTTCCCTGTCATATTTCAGTCAAAAATATAACATTGAATACTTAGACAAAATGGGAGATAAATAAAATGTGCTTTTTTAGAAGAACATTTAATGATACATATACAATTTTGGTATTTGATGATACAAAACATTCCGGTTTTTTTTTTCAATTTTTGATACTCGTAATAATATTTCAATCTTTTTTCAGAAATCAATCGATAACGAAGGCCTAAAATACTTATTGATAGCATTTTAAGTTACATAAAGCTTTCTTTGGAGATTTGGTGGAATTAACTTCGTATTAGAGCACGGCCTACTCAACTACTAAGGCCGAAGAAGCTTTCCCAAACAAGCTCGGGGACGGAAATTTTGACGTCATAGTTTCGAGTGACATTGTTCTGAAGATGAATACAACCTGTCTCGAAACCTGTCCGGTACCACTCGTTCACGGCTGACCACAATTTTAGGGTTCCGAATGCGTCCGAACTAGTTTCGCGATCTTCGGCACTGGTAACAGTGACGTCAATATTTCCGTCTACGCTCATATTTGAGAGAGCTTATCTGGCCTTGTTATTGAAGTTGGCCGTGATTAGAGCTAAATTGGGGGGGTGGCGGGAAGGGGGGATGGTATTTAGCCCATGAAATCCTAAGATTGCATTTTGTAACAAAATCCTAATTATTTTGCCTTAAATGTATAATTTTCCTAAAAAAGAACCTATACCAAGCGCAAAAATACATTTTTCTCTATCACCTACGTCGTTTCAACAAGATGTATGTTATCCTAGCCGCATTTTTAGAGAAATCCTGTGTGTGTGACATTAGGACATTCAACTTTCCGTTTTCCAACATGCACTTAGAAAAGATCAAGCCAATGGTGCATCGAAATTTTGTTTTAGGTTAGGAAGGTTACCTATATAACTTGGGTTAAACCGTTATTAAGTGTAAGCTTTGAACTATTAACACCAGTGATTTTCTTTTTTTACATAAATTAAACAATTTTCCGAATTTTTCTTATTTTTCCTTCACCATTTTTAATTCAACGTACATATTTTTTCTAACTCAAAAGAGCTTAGTGAACATTAGTGTTTTTTTTTTTTGGGGGGGGGGGGGCAGCAATTAGCTCGTCCTGTGTCCAAACAGTCAATTTTAAGGGAATAACAATGGCATTAGAACGTGTTATGTATTTTTAAATATTGCAATTTTTGATGCTATATTGTTAATAGATTTAATTTCTTTATACTAAAGCATTGTCCCTTAATGGTTTAAATATTTTACGAGACACTGTTACTAAAAACTCCTGAAATGCAGTACGCTCGTCCAAATACTAGATACCCAATACATAAGAAAAAAGATTTTAAGATATAACTGAACAGTTCAATCATTTGAACTTTAATTTCTGAATACGTTTAAAAATGCCGAGGCACAGCTTCACAATTCCTATCATTCTGTTCTTGTTCATTAAAAAAAAATGATATTTTAACATTTGTTTCTTTGCTATTAAATTCATTTCTAAATCCAAAAAAATGTCGGTCTTTTTGAAAAATAAAAAATGCATGAATTAACCAAATAATGGAATTAAAAAAATGTCTGGAATGAAAATACAATATTTGCGATCTCTGAATCGCAAATACTCTATAATACGTTTTTTTTTTAACAAAGTACACTGTTAAAAATTTTGTGCTTGGTTTCACCATGATATTGGTTCCTAGTACCTGCAACGGCTGTGGTGAAATGTTTCACCTTTTTTTCGGTGTTTGGTTGAACCATTTTTCTGGATTTGGAAGCAAAAACCTGAGAAATGGTTCAATCGAATACCAAAAATATGGTTTAACGTTTCACCACACGCCGTTGCAGCTACTAGGAACCATATTTTTGGTGAAACAAAGTGCCTAATTTTTAACAGTGTAGATTCCTTGGAAGAATTTAGTGTGAATAATTCGTTATCCTACCATGAACTTATGATTCTATAAATTTAGCGTGATGCTATCCTTACGACATTTTACGCGGCAACAAAATCGTGGGAAGCAAAAGAGTTAATCGAAATGTTGACGAGGGAAATTTAAAATAAGCACTTTTAGTTTAAATATATTAAACTAACTAAAAAGCAAACTGCATACTAAATATTTAAAAAATTAACAAGTGAAATAAGATTTACAATTTTGAAAAATTGAGTGGTTATATAGTATTTTAGCGTCATTAAAAAAAGTACTTATTTTAAGCTCAACTAATTATTTACATTTTAAAGAGATTACAAAAGAAGGCATATCATGAACTTTTTTCAAATCACATATCTTAATGTAAACTGGTCATTTATTATTGAGTGAATTTCAAGAAAATTGTTTATGGTTTTATATTTTAGAATTAATTTATTTAGTTTTTTTATAATAAGCAACATTACAAAAATCCATTTTTTTAAAAAAATAACTGACATGCAATATAAAATTAATTTACAAACCAAATCTTATTTTTTGAGGCTCACGCCCTGCCCCAACTTATTCCGCAAATAAATAAACAATTCGTTTGACAAAATGTTAATTTTAACTTTAGTTATCATTGTTTAAGCAAAGTAACACATGAGAAAAATGAAGTTTTGAGAAAATTGAGTTTAAAGGTTATAAAAGCTAACTAACTTTCATGATTTGGAAGATTAAAAAAAACTAACTTTTTATTAGAGTGGAGTATCAGTACAGACTTTACATCATTATAAAGAGGAAGAATTGAAGATTCTAATTAACTTAAAAACAAAAAATGCCTAATTTGATTATTTTTGGCCTTTTCTAGTGTGTATGTATACCTTAAAAGAAGTATTTTGAAAATTATTCTTTATAAAATTAACTAAATTTATAAACCCGGCTTTGCACGTGTGTACCCTTAATAACGGTGACTTCTATAATGTTAAACTTTTACTTTATGGCAGTTGATGCCCTTAATCACTGGTCAGCACTCAAAGTGTGAAAATCGAACAAAGGGTCGAAAATACGAAACGGAGATTTATGTGTTTTCTACACGTTTTGGAGGGTGCATATTTAGAAAAAGTAGGTTTTGAACTTTGGTCCGTCTGACTGAAACCCCTCTACAGCTAGAACTAAACGAGCTACGGACAAATTTAGTAAACGTGTTCCCAATACCTGCCGGACGTCATAATAAGGTTTTCGAGAAAATTACGCAAGCGCAATGGGTAGCTGTCATCGAAATGTTTATGTTTTAAAGTTACTGAAATTTCCTTATAAGGAATATGTTTTCCTTTAAAAGTGTGTATTGTTTTATTGAGCCATATTTAAAAGTCGTGTAGTGTTACACATCCCAGTTTTTAGCTTCCACACTACGTTTGTAACGTAAAAAGTGGAAGGTATTATAATCGTTCAGTCCGTCTGTCTGTCCGTCCGTCCGTCACCCACTTTCATAGCCCAAACTACAAATGCTACGGACAAGTGTGATACGTCCAAAAATTCAGCTCATCGAAATTACAATACATACTTAAAATCTCGGAGAAGAATTCGAAGTGCTTCAATTATTTAAAAAACTGCAAAATGTAATGCTCATTTAAAAAGCATAGGAAGTCATTTTTATTAGAATTTAATCACCATTGCCATTCGCAACAATCGCTCGAGAAACTTTAATTCTTTTAGACAATAAATTAAAATAAATTTTTTTTACGACATCGATCCGTTTGAAATGACGTCAAATATATTTCAATACGAGATTCTTTGTACGTGTTGATATGAAATGTTTTAATTCTGTTTAAAAGCGAGGAATATTACATATTTATTCTTTGAAATATAAATTAATTTTTGCAAACGATAAGTAATAATCATTGAATTTTCGAAATAAAATAAATGAAACTAGCCAAATTTAGCATGTAAATGTTTAATATAGAATAGCAATGCTGTGTTTGTCGCCGTTTTACCTGTTAAACACAACTGTTGTGTGGAAGCGGGTTAAATGACAGATTTTGTTACAAACCTACTTGTTTAATTTGAATATCCGACTGAATACCGGTTCTTTATTAAGTACAAACTCCACATTTTCACATAAAAAATCATCAATATTTCGATTTCTTTCCATTTGTAAACAGCAAAATTAAACTATCGCTAAAATGAAATCGAATTCGGATAGTTGCTACAAAATTAAGTCATGTTATGGGCATGTTTCATGTCTTTAGTGGCAACAGAAATGCCGAGCATGTAAAACGGCAAACATAAAACAATTGAAGGAGTAAGTACAATTTTTTTAATCCCTCATTGAAATTGCAGCGTAGAGACCCAGCAATTTCAGTATTATTAGAAAATAAAACTTATACTTTTGTATTTCTGTTACAGGCCATTCCTAATAAGTATAAGGTAGTTATTTATACATATTTTCCATATTTAGTTCAAATTAACAGCCACTTTCTTATCTGAAGAACTAGCTAATAAATACCCGTTCTTCGCACGGACTAAAATAATATCAAATCGATCCAAGTATATGTGTCATTTAATTTGCTATAGGATAATAAGCTTTGCATTTGTTCCCGTTCATTATAAAGAATAAAATCCCGTTACTTATATTGCTTTAAAATTCCAAAATAAAAATACATCACTATAAAATGCACATCCTCATATCACAAAAATCTTTATCGATATGAATCTACTGTCATCGCAAATTTCCTGATAAATTCAAAATTAACCATAATTGTATTACAATGTTATTTCACGGTAAGGTAGTTATTTATACATATTTCCCATATTTAGTTCAAATTAACAGCCACTTCCTTATCTTATAATAAAACTTTTTGCTTGAAGAATTGAAAAGATTTAAACTAATTAAGGACCGCACTTGCATTATCGCTTCGTTTTGTTAGTTTTTTTTGTTAAAAATATACATTCCGAGTTAGGTAATTTAAATATAACACACAAAATGCTTAAAAATTATATTGAACGCCATTAAAAACATTAACCTCCGAAGGATGCATTGCATAAGTATAAACCTGTTACCTGTCTGTTAGGTTTTCCAGTAACACACAACTTTTAAAAATTTATAAATTTTATAATTTTACTAAATTTAAAGTATGGGGGAATTATTTATAATAATTTGCTACAGAATAATTACTAAAAAATTTTAAGAAATTTAATTTTCAGTTACAAAATTAAATATTGTTCTCATGCAGCGAAAACAAGTTTACACTTCCGCTAATTTAATTGCTTGTCCCTCAGATTATCAATCATCTGCTTTAAAGTTATTCCAGCATGAATATTTTAAATAAAATTCTCAAAGTTAGAATAAAACTGTACTGAATGGGTAATCATGAAAATTCTATAACAATCCTTTTTAATTAACATAATTCTATAACAATCATTTTTAATTAACATAATTCTATAACAATCCTTTTTTTTAACAATAAAAGTGCCTTTTTCCAAATCTTAAATTTTCGCGAATTCTTCGCCGATTTCTTAAAAATTTCGACATTACTCTATTATTTTATGTACTCCTTTCGATTAAACTAAATTTTAATTACTTATTGGTAGTTAAACTTGAAAGATAAAAACGCAGAGGCAAACGAAAGAAACAAGAAATAGCTCAAGTACGAGCTACAAGAGGACTATTGGCTTACGAGCGTCGTAATTAAAATATAGTCAAGTGACGAGCCAACACCCCAGTAGGCACCCAACGCAAGTATTAAAAACATCGTGTGCGGCGTCGGGATCTACACTGGGTATGGGCATTATTCGTCGAACGTTTCAAGTACGCGCTGAGAAAAAAGCAGAAGAACATGAAGTGTTCACATTTTCTTTCTTTTCCATTTAAAAAAAAACAAGTAGTTGCAACTCGTGTCTACGATACCTAATTTTTCAACCGGATTTTAAAAGAAATCATCGATTGTTAAGGGAACTTTAATCTAGTTTAATTTTCCGTAAATGATATCTTGTGTTGCTCCGATAGTAATGAGTAAAACCCACAAATATACATATATCAAGCTCCTATTTCAGTTTATTTATTTGCTGAAACAGGAACAAATCCCAATTATAAAATTATATTCCCCTAGGTTCAGGATGTAATACAAAACTATGAAAGCGTTTAAATGCGTCCAGATAATCTATCCTCTTAAGACATGTTCCCAAGTATGTCATTATTGTCGTTATAAAGTCGTTAGTGATCGTCACACTCACAATAAGTCACAGAAATATTATCTAAACGTACAGAAAATTTTAACCTGCAGTTGATCGACGCTACGGTTACGACGCTTTGGAAACCAAAACTGATGAGTTAGGGTGTATCCCTATTGTTCAACCACTTTTTACCTTAACCATTACAACTAAAATATACTAAAATTTAAATATCTCACTTTCAACTAAAATAAGAATTTTTAACACAAATGTAAAATCCATATTATTATAGGGAGGTGAAACATGGCATGGGAACAAAACAAACATGAAAAAACTTCAAATCTTTATTAACAAATGCCTTAGAAAAATTCTTAAAATCAAGTGGTTCCATAAAGTAACAAATGCTGAAATATTAAAAACATGTAATCAAAAACCAATAGAATATGAAATTTGAAAACGAAAATGGCGGTGGATCGGGCATGTGCTACGCAAGCCCTAGAAATTCAAAGTAAAGGAAGCTTTAGAATGGAATCCGCAAGGCAAAAGAAAAAGAGGGAAGCCAAAAACAACGTGGCGTAGAACAATCAACAAGGAAGTAAAAGAACTTAACAAGTCATGGGGAGAGATTAAAACCGTTGCTGCCAACAGGGTGAGGTGGCGGACCATGACGGAAGCCCTATGCTCCACGTTGGAGTGAAAGAGGTATAAGTAAGTATACTAAAATTTACTTCTTGGTACATAATTCTATACTCAGAAAGGTGATCAAAGGGATTAAAGGTTTGAATGTTAAAACTTAGGGATACAGTTAATTTCTTTAAACCTTTTAAAAAAGCCAGTTCTTTTTAGCACTTTCAATGATAATTATACTACTAGTTTCTATAATTCGATGCGCATTTTTTTTATTGGATGCAAACAACTTCGAGAAAGTTTCAACTATCATAACCATGTTGTCAACAGAATTTCGAAGATAAGCGATTTCGCGTAAAATTAGAACTTCCTTAACGTTCGTTGCCTTAGCATTAATTAAAAGACTGACGGAAAAAAAACTAAGGACTTCACTTTGAAACATCTAAAAAGCGCTAAAAAAAAGGATAATTTTCAGAAACGAGTGCCTTACGTTTGTTTTAAAACCTGTTATTTGCATCAAATATTTTTAGACTAAATTTTTGTAGATTAAGCACGACTATTCTGTACACAAACTTTAACTGATAAAGTCATGAAAAAAAAATTATTTCAGTTAAAGATACTTAAAACATAATGTATAGGCTTCGCAGTTTGTAGATGGACAACAAATTTAGCCGATCGTATTCCGATTCTTCAACTCCAGCTCGACTCTGATCTAATTTCACATTTATAAATTAATTTTCATTACTATGTCGTCCATTAAATAAGAGGTTTCAAAATTTATAACGCATTGTCTTGTCTACTCTGAACAAATCATTGATGCTTTTAGTTATACATACCACAACTTCTCTTTTTATTTAATAATACGATTAGGTACAGAAGATTATCATATTCACCTTTAACTGATATGGATTATTATTAAGCACAGTCCCACTCTCGCTTATCCGGGGTATTCGGTATGGAGAATTTCCGTCGGATTGTCGAAAGCGCCGGATTCAAAGAGTGTGGTTCGTCGGCTTTAAAATACGTCGCACTACAGCGTACCTTTTCTGTCATCTTCGAAGCTAGTGCGGAAGAGAACGTGAGATATTGATGGAATTTTTTCTCGGCCATTATTCGAATCACAAGTAGATTCCTCGTAAATAGCCTCACGGCATTGGTCGTAGTTACATCAGACATTCTATTTCATGAAACCAATATCAACCAAGGCCGTCGGTGATGCATCAAACTCATGACGGATTAGCAGCGTCCGGATAAGAGAGAGTGGAATGTACTATTACTTGATAAATTTCTGTATGATAGTCAGGTTCTTTAAAAACTATAACGCGCTGCCTACAAAAAAAAAATTGAGCTACGATCTCGCAAAGTCTGCATGAAATTTTTAGCTTGATAATAAGATGTGAAGACCGTTTTGGTTCGCTTTGGTCTTCAGGACAACGCTTTTCGACTTAGAAAATCAGAGCAACTGATCAAGCGTCTTTGAGAACCACTGAAGCCTTGGTTTGTAAGAACAGGCCGCTGAGCTGTGCGTCCAAATTTCCCACTTTCTTATTGGTCTAAATTGTCACGTGACCGGAGAGCCAAAACTAATGCTGATCTCAGCGTTCGTAAATCTCGAATCAATCGTGGTTTGATTAGAGCGTCCAAAACGTGCGAAACAACCGATGAATCTACCTATTCGGAAGAGATAACAGTGGCCTTCGCTCACTACGCATGCGTTAGATGCGGACGCATAACTAGACGTGAATTATAACAAACCACCCAAGCGAAGAAAAGACACTGATACCGCGGAGCACAGCGTCCTTTAGCTCCTTGACGTGCGTCTTCAGTCCTTACAAACCAGGGCTTAACAGCAGTTAATGGTTGTCATTTTCGTGAAACTTTTTTTATACTTGTTCCCTTAGAAGCCTCCGGTTTCCTAGTGCTCAAAACACATACATTCATGGGTCAATATTTAGTAAAATAGCCAATTTACGTCCCCGGCCGATTTTAAACATAAAATCATCACATTTTGTGTTTATTTCTTACTGGGAGAGATTGTGAAGTTTTCAATAGTCAGATCGGTTACGTGACAAGCCTAACGATGCATATTTTGCTAAGGTATCATTCGTTTGATGTCATCTATAATAATAAAAGAAAGTCTGTCTGTGGATCGTGAAAGACCTACTTAGACTGCTCGAAAAAATTCGAAATTTTTAATACAAATTCCTTTTAATACCCACGTGTGCACCTGAGGCTAAGTTTTTTCATATTTGATTATGAATTTTGAATTAATATAATTGGTCAAAAAACGTCTTTCACGTGGGAGTGCGGGACTATAACATGGCTTGAAAACACATGGACTGGGCCGAAACAGGGCCTTGACGCCTTCTGTTAGTGTTTGTTTTAGTGCGCATGCGCTAACACGAATTCAATTTTGTTTTGATTTTGAGCATTTTCCGGGTAAATCTTAGGTAATCAATATTATTGAAGAGAGAACTCCATTCCAATATTCTTTGCAACAAACTTTCTATGAAGTTAACGGGTTCCCAGCAAGGCGGGACCATACTACTAGTAACAAATATACTTTTAAATGAAAACTACTTTATTTAATACCTTTTAGCATGCCTCGTTTTCATAAGAATTTACCCGAAATGAGCAATTGGAAGCAAAATATGCATGTCACAAGCTTATATTGTCAGATGGGCAACATCAACTTTCGAAAAGAGTTCAAGTTGAAAACTTCATTTCCATAATAGAACTAAGTCTTTGAGTCCCCGGTAGACATTTTTACAAAGTTCCATCCTGCCACTTCCAAAAAAACTTATAAGAATAGGAAAAACAAATAAGAATTTCTATATTTTTTTAAATACGCACACTTTTTAGTAGCTCAGATCAGTAACACCCTCTAAAAAAATAAAAAATAAAAATTTTACGTGAACTAGTTTTCGTGGACGTGAAAAAGCCAATGTCGTTTCCAGTTTGACGATTACGCGATTCTGTTACCGATTTTTCGTAAACATGTGCTTTTAAGTCATTATAGCATAGCTTTTAGTTAAATTTTAAAATTTTAATGAATGAATTAATATTATAATTTGATTTCGTCGTAAGATAACGCCTCATCACGTAAGATAAGTATAACGCCTCATCACGTCTGTAGATTGGCAATTTTCCTAATATTTACCCTTATACGATGTGACATCTTAAACAGCAAAGTATGGCTGTGTCCTGACTACGACATCAAATGCCACAAATGCAACAAAACTTGGCGACCGCCAAGGGCGCCAAGCGATGCAATAGCATGTGGCTGACTCTGCCAAGTCGCCAAGTTTTGTTGCATTTGTGGCATTTGATGTCGTATAGTCAGGACACAGCCTATCAAAACTACTTTCCATAAATTATTTACACAGCAATCGCCACGAACTGTCGTGAGCAGTTCTCACGAAAGACACTCAAAACGAGGGATCAAAGCGGTCGTGTGGATGTACACATGCAAATGCGGACATCAGATGGACGCGGAACGCGAACGTCAACGTCGAGATACGCGACGTCAGACGTTCTTTGTAGTCGGACACGAGAGTCGGTGAATGAATTGTTGGACGTTGGATCGTGAAAGCCGATAATCGTGTAATATCCGGAAAGAACGACAGAAGTTCGGAGAACAGACGCTTTGGGAAATTTCGGTAGTTCGTACATTGACCACAGAAGTACGCTGATATGCGTGTTGGGACTGTAAAAGCGATGCAGGTTGTAAATGCCTAATTTAAATTGACTTAATAAAATAACTTTTGCAGCAATGAAACTTAATTTATAATTATTTTGTTAGTTATGGTAGCAATGAAATGAAAATTATCTCAGTGCAGTCGAACCTCATACTCGTAAACTAGAAGTTAGTAGAAATAATTAGCAGAAACCGAATTTTGTTTTTACTGTCAGGAATTTTTGCCTTGCAATTAATTCGTTGAGAAAAAAATGTCAAAATACAATGCTAATTATTTTCATAATGTATTAGATAGCATTTATAGTGTTCAATTAGCGAAACAATAATTGAAAACTATATCAATATTATCGAAAAGGAAAAAGTAATAGCACAATTCTTATATATTAAATGTTCATCACCAATTTCATTTTTAATGATTGAGCAATATAGATTTAAAAAAAACTAAAATGAATTTTCATGTTAAACTAGTTCACACCAAGAGATTAGACTACCGCCCAAAAGTTTTTGCTTAAAAAATTACACATTTTTTCGAATACAATAAATAAAGTAAATTTTAATAAATAATTGCAAAAAATTTTAGTTGAAAATATATAATTTATTTTTAAAACCATATAAAGTAAGCACAAGCAGCTCAAACGATTTTTTAGCACAATGGAAAAAACTTAATTAGTAAGTGACTAAATGCGATTGAGAAAAAAGATTTTAAAATTTACAAGTATTAAATGTTTATTTATTCTATAACAATTTACTCAGCGTCTTGCAAAACTGAGTGGTAACCCTTTTTGTACTGATATAGACTCTAGCTCCTTTAACACACACAATTTCCTGAAAAGTTTTTTTTTTATGTTACCAACATGACAATATTTTATTATAAAAAATTCAATTTTATTCTATTTTGCAACTTTTTAAAAGCACCACATCTACATATTTGTATCTCAGGGCTAGAAATGTACCGTTCATATAGTGTAAATTAAAAAAATTTTTCGGAGAATAAAAAAAATAACATTAAATGTTAAATCATTTCATTTTTACCCTAATACATTTAAACCTAGAAAAATTTGGATGAAATTTCGAGTTTTTGATTTACCAAACACAAAAAACCCTAAAACAATAAAAAAAAGCCTCTTACTGATAGGTTTGAAATTAAATTTTTTAAAAATTACTCTGCAATAAAAATTTGCATCAAATTGTGTATAAAATCCCATGCCCTAAATTGTTCAAATACGTGTATGCATACTGCAAATTACATGCACTAAATTTAATTTTATTTAAACTTAAGTTTCAAATAAAACTAGTCAATCAAAAACGGCACATTGTTAAAAGAAACTCCATCTGTTAGTGAAATTACCAAACGCACAAATCTCACGAAAACAACTTTTTAATTTTAACACGTTGACTACGACGATATCGATGGAAAATTTTCGTCGATAGAGGCTGATGTGAAGTAGAAGAACATCCTGGTTTTTTAAACCAGTTCGTTACAATGGAAATGAACTAACTCTTTTTCATTTTCGAAAAAGTAAAAATCTTAGTTCGAGGTCATAAAATTACAAGGTTAGGTTGAATTTACGTCGCTAACTAAAGCTACACGACAGCGATACGAGGAAATGTTCCTGGCCTTTTCCGACCGGATAACTCATCATCTGTCACTAATTATTGATTTGAAAGCCAATAACCAGATTTGTTTCAGTGATTAAGTTTTCGACTAGAAATCATCATTAAAATTTCATAATTCATATTTTTATTTTTTGGGGGGGGGGGGTTGTTTGAAAAAACTACAAAAACGACTACTTGCATTTTTTTATAGCTAGATAGTTGAATAACAAACTAAACCGCACTGCGAAATGCAGCATGTCTGATCGCCCTACACTTGACACGAAAGATTTAATTTCCTCGTAATTTTAAATCGAATACACTCTTTCAAATCACCAAGTATTATTCCAAGCACTGTGGGATCGGTTTCAAAAGTGTAAAATCTAATATTCTACGTTCTATATCCTCAAATTGATCACCAAATATCCCTAAATTTGCTTACGGTGTTAACATAATTCAAATATAGGTGTTAACATCCCTACATAATTATGGCTGTATTATGTTTGTCGTCAATAGGCGAAAGATACACTTCGCTTCTTCAATACTTCATAAGCTTTAAAATCTATGTATGGACTATGTCACATCTTGGATTACTAGGTGTCAATTAAATATCACACAATAGGGTAGATTAAAGAGCTAGATCGTGTAGTTTGTGTAACCACTAGACCATCATGTTTATCAAGTTTTCAAACGAACTTGAACTCATAAGAACGGTTGGAGAAATGGTACTATGAATTATATCAGAATGTGCTGTTATCGGTGAATCGGATCACGTCACGCGCTGGCGCGTGATTCGCAGGCAAGGTGTAAAACAGGGGAAGAAAAAATAGTGTTTTTTTAAAAAAAATAAACTTACCAGGAAAGTTCCACCGTCGAATCTTCAAAAACTTACCGAATATGAGGGTTGCTCCTTGGTGAATCCACGCTGAAGATCTATAGTTGAAGTCTGATCAGATAATCCTATGAAGACTTGGATGAACTAAATGAAACAAGAAGTTCATAAAGAACTAAAATAGCCTACTTTCCTGTTACTTAAATACTTACTGAAGTTCTAATCGGGAAAAAAACTAGATTCCTAAAGTAAATATCATCAACAGCCGTTTCTACACTAGATTTATACACATTAGAAAAAAAAATCGAAACACAGCACCCAGCTATAATTTAAACTTCTAAAAGCCAAAATCAACTATTTTCCTTAATATTCGTTCGCAAATTAATTAAATATTATTTATCATCTGCTCGTGATTTATTTGTAGTTCGAAGAATAAATATTTATTAATAACAAAAGTAATGAAACTACTCTGAACTGCATTAAAAAACAAGAAATGTAAATTAAAACTAAGCATAATTGCATGCAAAAGTATGCCTTGCCGCTTTTCTTGGTAGATAATTAATGAATAATCAAATAATCAAATTGTTCTACATTTTATGACGTCTTTCCAAACTGATTCATGAAAATATTATTTTGCTTCAAATATGTTTAAATAAAGTTTCTCATGCCATTGTTGATTTGGCAACAGTGATTTAAATGACTCAAAATTGAATTTCAATGCTAATTCAATGGGAAATTCGCCGACAGATAGTAGATTTATGTCCGTCCGGACGTACAGACAGACGGACAAAAAGTATGAAAGTTGGGTATCTGAGGTCATAGCTTTCTAACAAAAAAAAGAATTTTTAAGATCCGATGATTAGAACCGATTTTGGAAGGGGGGTACAGACAGACAGACAGACAGACAACGGACAGACAGGCGGACAGACAGGCGGACAGACATACGAACAGACAGACAGATGGACAGACAGACAGATGGACATCAACCGCATTTCAATACCTACAGTGATTTAAATGACTCAAAATTGAATTTCAATGCTAATTCAATGGGAAATTCGCCAACAGATAGTAGATTTATGTCCGTCCGGACGTACAGACAGACGGACAAAAAGTATGAAAGTTGGGTATCTGAGGTCATAGCTTTCTTACAAAAAAAGAATTTTTAAGATCCGATGATTAGAACCGATTTTGGAAGGGGGGTACAGACAGACAAACGGACAGACAGGCGGACAGACAGACGGACAGACAGACAGATGGACAGACAGATGGACATCAACCGCATTTCAATACCTACAGTGATTTAAATGACTCAAAATTGAATTTCAATGCTAATTCAATGGGAAATTCGCCGACAGATAGTAGATTTATGTCCGTCCGGACGTACAGACGGACGGACAAAAAGTATGAACGTTGGGTATCTGAGATTATAGCTTTCTAACAAAAAAAGAATTTTTAAGATCCGATGATTAGAACCGATTTTGGAAGGGGGGTACGGACGGACAGACGGACATCGACCGCATCTCAATACCTACTTTTGCTTTTTTTAATTCTTTCGAATTAAAAAAAGAAAAGTAGGCTAAAAATTAAGACGCACTTTAATATAACTACCCTGATAACCAGATTTGTTTCGGTGAGTAACTTTTCAACTATGAAATATTCATTAAATTTTCATAAATCATATTTAATTTACGTTGTTTTTGTTTGAAATATCTATGAAAAAATTAAGCAGAGACTATTTACACAATTATTATAGCCAGTGCCGCATTTCGGCCTAGGCCTACAAGTCCCGGGTCTAGGGGGCCCTTAAAAATATAAAATCACCAAAAAATCGCCAAAAAATTTGAAAATGACTTATCGCCAAAAGTGTCACCGTGTGATTTTATAAATTTTATAGAATAACTATAGTAACATACTGTATTATTCTGATGTTTATTAAAGTCGATTAAAAATTATATGTTCTGTACTAGAGTATTTAATGTGCTAAATTTCCAAAATAACTTCGAGATGATGGGGGGCCCCCCCATGTCAAGTGCCTAGGGTCCCTGGGTCTTTAAATCCGGCACTGAATATAGCTATATAATTAAATAAACTAAACCGACTGCGAAATACAGTACGTCTGTTCACCCTACATATAACTTAAATCTAAATACATTCCCGTATGTCCCTACCTGGTAGAAAAAATTGTTAATATTAATTTCCAACTCGCTAGATTAAGTTGAATTAACGTCGCACCAGATATCTTTAGCGGTCGGTCTCGTAGTTTCGAACCTCGGTCAAGTAACGAGGCCGGCACCTGGTGTGACACCCACCTCAAACTTAAATAAGCACGACTTTGAACTACGACAGTACTAAAATTCTAAAGAAACCCTAAGAAGTAACTAACATGTGCAGCGTGAATACTTAAATAAAATATCTTTTATTGCGCATTAAATTGTTTCAAATCATCATCAATTGTTTTAAGTATACAATAAAGTTAGCATAGTTTTAAGCTTTAAACTTAACAATAAATTGAGTATATTATTAAGTATATTATAAATTAAAATTTTACGAAAAATCGAATCTCAATACCGGAGCTTTATTCCAGATTAGCAAGATCGTCGGACGGAAATAGTTATGAATAGTCTTCACTTGATCAACTTAGTCACTCAAAACTATAGCTTATTACATTTAAATACTTTAAAAAAGCGAAAATACACAACAAATAAACCAATTACGATAAAAACTATTCAATAATTTATTGCAAAAACTACTAAGAATAAAAAAAAAACTTACCAATTAAAAACATCACAGAAACTTCACGTTCTTGTTCGGTGTCAAAAGTGCAAATGACACGAGTTTGAATTTTGATCGCCAACGCGCCACGCCAATCAGGATTCTGATTGGATGAAAAGCGTACAGGGTTGCCTTATCAAAGATTTGGTCGCCAATTTCCACGCTAAACGTTCAAATGTAGAATGAAAGCAATTTTGTGACTTTCAACGCAAACAGCATGGAAATTTGCATGAAAATCGTGGTTTTACGTAAATTTCAATGACGTAATCGAGGTGTCTTACACCTGATTGGTTCATTATTAAGATGTTTAATTTTATCGGGTGAGATTCAGTGTAAGTTGTAACTTAATTTTTTGAAACTAAAACAACGTGTTTTGAAGTGAAAGAAATAACGATCGAATTTTTAGCTTGTTATTCAGAATGAAAAAAAAAGTATTTTTACGTTTTTTTTAATATCTTTCAGCATTTCTCAATAAAAAATTTACTCATCAATTTCGAATCGATTTGATTTATAAAAATGTATTAATGAAATTAATTGTTACATTTCCAGGACCCCGGACCAGTGGCGTGAAAATCCGAAGTACTACCACTAAGCCACTGGGCCTCAAAAATATAATTGAATTGTATAAATAAAAATTATTTTAAATTATTTAATCAATTATTTATCTATTTTTCAATAAAATATTTTATAAATTGTTTGGTTAAAACTAAATTTGCATAAGAAAGAAGTTATAAAAAAATAGTACTTTAACTACTAAATGACTATGAAAAACCCCAAAATTTATTTCATACTTCCAAACTAAAAAAAAAAATTCAGATGTTAAAAAAATCTTTCTGTAATTTAGACTTCTTATTTAAGCTCTGAAATCATGTGAAATAGTTATATTCTACGGTTACACCTAAGGTTGAAATATTTATATTAAAATATGTATTATATTACAGATACATTCTATTAAAGTCTTTTGTTTTAGAATTATTATATTTTGTCAAACGTAGATGGCAGCACAAAACACATTTGAGCAATAATAACTTATAAAACTAAAGTGTCCCGTCCTTAGTTTTTTTATGTATAACACTTGTCTGTAGCATTTGTAATTTGGGCTATGAAAATGGGTGACGGACAGACGGACGGACATAGCCTTTATAAAAACTTTCATATTTTACGTTATAAAAATAGGGTGTCAGCTAAAATTATTAAGTACAAAATTGGCAATAGGGTTTTAAATTAAGACCAAAGTTTTTCACGGCTCCATTTGACGGTATAAAAAAATGCAATGATTCTGTTTGCACGGATAGGAAGGTTACCATTTCAGCTTCCACACTACGTTTATAACGTAAAAAGTGGAAGGTTTTATAATCGTTCAGTCCGTCTGTCCGTCTGTCCGTCCGTCCGTCTGTCGGTCACCCACTTTCACAGAAAGAATCACAAGTCCCACAGACAAGTGGTACACGTCATTTTGAAGCAAAAAATCAGATTAGGCTACATTCCAAATTTCATTAAAAAATTTAAATTAGAAGTTTATTTGAAATTTAAATAACTAAACTTTTTTTATCTACATTGAAAGAACATGCAAATTCCATTTTTATTCATATTTTCAATGTTGCCATCCACAAGTCCCACAGACAAGTAGGATACGCCTATTTGAAGCAAAAAAATCAGATTAGGCTACATTCCAAATTTCATTAAAAAATTTAAATTAGAAGTTTATTTAAAATTTAAATAACTAAAAATTTAATCTACATTGAAATAACATGCAAATTCCATTTTTATTCAATATTTTCACTGTTGCCATTTCGTTACACGTACGAGAAACTTTATTTAAAATAAAAATAAAAACTTTTGAAAGAATATTTATTTATGTGATATAATTTAGTTTGGATTGTTGTAATATCATATTGGAGTTCTTTTGATGGTTCATTATATATGTATGAAGAAAGATGCATAGAGAAAACAACTTGGCATAAAAAAAAACAAGTAGGTTTGTAACAGAATCTGTCACTTAACCCGCTTCCACACAAAAGTTGTGTTAAACAGGTAAAAAGGCGCCAAACACTGAATTAATTCTATATTAAACATTTACATGCTAAATTTGGCTAGTTTTATTTATTTTATTTCGAAAATTCAGTAATTATTACTTATCGTTTGCAAAAATTAATTTGTATTTCAAAGAATAAATATGTACTATTCCTCGCTTTTAAATAGAATGAAAATATTTCATATCAACATACAAAGAATTTCGTAGTGAAATATATTTGACGTCATTTCAAACTGATCGATGTCGCAAAATAAATTTATTTTAATTTATTGTCTAAAAGAATTAAGTTTTTCGGGCGATTGTTGCGAATGGCAATGGTGATTTAATTCTAATAACAAACAGGGCCTTTAGCTATTTGTAATTCAAACTTTTAAACGCGAAAATTAACTATTTTCATTAATCTTCTTTCTCAGATTTAATAATTAGATTTAATTAAATTACAGTACGAAAAATATATAATTAGTACAAATGATGCTTTAAAAATAAAAGCAAAACTTTGCACATTTTTTTTGCCAAGTTAGAATTCTCTTTGCATCTTTCTTCATACATATATAATGAACCATCAAAAGAACTCTATTGTGATATTACAAAATCCAAACTGAATCATATCACATAAATAAATATTCTTTCAAATGTTTGTATTTTTTTTTCATAAAATTTCTCGTACGTTTAACGAAATGGCAACAGTGAAAAAATTGAATAAAAATGGAATTTGCATGTTAGTTACAATGTAGATTAAATTTTAAGTTATTTAAATTTTAATAAACTTCTAATTTAAATTTTTTAATGAAATTTAATGTAGCCTAATATGATTTTTTGCTTCAAAATGACGTATCCTACTTGTTGTGGGACTTGTGGATGGCAACATGAAAATATGAATAAAAATGGAATTTGCATGTTATTTCAATGTAGATAAAAAATATTTAGTTATTTAATTTTAAATAAACTTCTAATTAAAAATTTTTAATGAAATTTGGAATGTAGCCTAATCTGATTTTTTGCTTCAAAATGACGCATTCCACTTGTCTGTGGGACTTGTGGTTCTTTCTGTGAAAGTGGGTGACGGACGGACAGACAGACAGACAGACAGGCGGACTGAACGATTATAAAACATTCCACTTTTTACGTTATAAACGTAGTGTGGAAGCTAAAATATGCAAAGTTTCGCTTTTATTTTTAAAGCATCAATTGTACTAATTATATATTTTTCGAACTGTAAATTTATTTAAAAAACGATAAAAAACTGAATTTTCGAAAGAAATGTAAATTGTGGGAAATTGCGGCGACACAAAGATATTTATTAAAAAAGATTACATCATTATTCTTCGAACTTCAAACAAATTAACAAACGATAAAGTCTAATTATTAAATCTGAGAAAAAAAATTAATGAAAATTGTTAACTTTGGCGTTTAAAAGTTTGAACTACAACTAGCTAAAGGCCCTGTTTGGCGAATTTCTTTCTGAGGTGTATAAATAGTTTGTTTCCTGTTGAGCACAAATGTTGTGTGGAAGCGCTTTAAGTGGCAGATTCTGTAACAAACCTACTTTTTTAAATATGATATACATTTTTTTTTATCTTCGCACGTTTCTCATTATTTAATAATTGTTACCTGTAAATATAAAACACTCAATAACCATATCCAGTGATCAAAGTGTTTCATGTTATTTCTTAAAAATCTTTTATTAGTCTGTCATCTGCGTTAATAGTCCGTTAAATACATCATTTTACTATACGGAGGATATAAATAGGTAGTCGGAGACGTTTAAACCAATCAATCATTGCAATAATTTAACTGCACCGAAAATATTCAGATTGATAATGTTAGAAATAGTTCATTAAACCATAGATATAAACCATAGACCGGCAAAAGCTGTTTTTTGCCAACCAGTATCCCGTGATGCATTGCGAAAACGGCGAAAAGCCGCATCATCACACAATCGCGGGATTTGCATTGCGTTGTACGGAGATTGCGCAATCGATCATGTCTGCTACTCTTCCTATATCTATGCATTAAACTAACTGTAAGATCAAATAGTTAGTTTCTAAACTGAACAAAATAAAACATTCTGTAATATCGGTCGTCGTTTAATGCAACATCTAGATGTGTCTTCAGTGTTTTCGAGATAACCCCCGAAGTTAGTTCAAAATTAATTCTTATATATCTCTCAGTAAATATTTTATTTTAAAGTTGACGTAGATAGATATTTGGGGTATTTTGACGGTGCTTAACAATTTTAGGTCAAGAACTGACAAAACTCTCATAATCTTCTTTCAAATAGCAGCTAAGAAATAATAGGCGGAACATTGTGTGTATGGATGTGTGTAATAAGGTTGGATGTGTTAATAATGGTGTTGGTGTGTGAATAATGGTGTTGTGTAATAAGGTTGGATGTGTGTAATAATGGTGTGTGTAATAAGGGTTGGATGTGTGTAATAATGGTGTTGTAATAAGGGTTTCCACATTGCCCACATTTGCATGTTTCCAAGTTACCCGCTTTGTATCCAAACTAGATTTAACGAGTTAAATAAAGAACAAATAAAAATTCATAAGAATTATCGAAATCCAAGTTTGTCTTCCCTATAGTACACGTTTTTATTATCTTATGAATCGAATAACGCTCGATAAGTAAGGCTAAATATACCGCGGAATTATCTCCAATGACTTTACGAAAATGTTTCAACACAAAATGCGGAGCATTGTCCTAAAGATAAATAAAACATTAATAATGAGAATAAGTTGCTGAAAAACTATATGGATACCTATAATTTATTTTCAACGCCTTCAAAAAACTGAACAATTCAATTCAAAACATGAAATTAATGAAAATTACCGATGATTTACCGTTTAACCAGATTTGTATTGAAAATAATTACTCAAATGCCAGTGAAAAATTTCCAATAGAAAAATGCCGATTAATTCCAAACTCTAGTTTCCTAGAAATATGTTTCCCTTACAATTAATATCAATTATTACAACTATAAAAAAATACTATATTCTTAGAAATTTTAAGTATTGCAATAAAATTATACCAGGAAATGTATGTATTCGGATTATTTCTTCGTGTTGTAAAGAAAACTTTAATTAAGACATAAAAATCAAGGACGATCTTTATCAATAAATTGACAGGTGTTGACATAAAGGATATCTTTTGTTTAGGCTTGTAGACTACATCCGTTTTCGAAGGAAAGTTAAGAAAAAATAATAATTATACTTAGGTTTTTAGCTTCCACACTACGTTTATAAAGTAACAAGTGGAAGGTATTATAATCGTTCAGTCCGTCTGTCTGTCCGTCCGTCTGCCACCCACTTTCACAGAACGTCATTTTGAAGCAAAAAATTAGATTAGGCTACATTTCAAAATTCATTAAAAAATTTAAATTATAAGTTTATTTCAAATTTAAATAACTAAAAATTTCATCTACATTGAAATAACATGCAAATTCCATTTTCATTCAATATTTTCACTGTTGCCATTTCGATTTCGTCAAACGTACGAGAAACTTTATTTACCCAATGTCTATTTTGTCTGTCTTCACCCACTTTCATAGCCCAAACTACAAATGCTACGGACAAGTGTGATACGTCAAAAAATTCAGCGCATCGAAATTAGAATCCATTGAAAATTTCATAAAAGAATTCGAATTCGAAGTACTTCAATTATTAAAAAAAAAAAAACTGCAAAATTTAATGCTCATTTAAAAAGCGTAGGAAGTCATTTTTATTAGAATTAAATCACCATTGCCATTTGCAAAAATCGCTCGAGAAACTTTAATTCTTCTAAACAATTAATTAAAATAAATTTATTTTGGCGGCATCGATCATTTTGAAATGACGTCAAATATATTTGACTATACGAGATTCTTTGTACGTTGATATGAAATGTTTTAATTCTATTTAAAAGCGAGGAATATTACATATTTATTCTTTGAAATATAAATTAATTTTTGCAAACGATAAGTAATAATTATTGAATTTTCGAAATAAAATAAATGAAACTAGCCAAATTTAGCATGTAAATATTTAATACAGAATATTAATGCTGTGTTTGGCACCTTTTTACCTGTTAAACACAACTATTGTGAGGAAGCGGGTTAAGTGACAGATTCTATTACAAACCTACTTGTTTTACACGAGAATTTAATTCCAGGTGAATGGAATATCTTAAACTATTGACAATGTACAGTAACTCAAAAAAATTATGCAAATACTTCACTAAAAAAATACTTTAATGCACAATAAAACAAATACATGGACCTGCCAGCACAAAGTTATCGCTAGCGTTCTTGCCGACAGAGAAATTACTAAATGAGAAACATACGCATTTTCAAACGCCCCGTTAAGCATATTGCGATGCTGTCTGTATTACTCCATAGCATTTTCAGCAATTTCCCCGCTTTGTCCAATAATTACCCCGTAAATAAACATGCATGTCATAATGTTACTATTCATCCTATAATAATGTTTTTCAGCAGATTCCACCTGCAGAGACCTATCTAAGACTGGACATTTCCAAAATTCAAAATCAAGAAAAAGAAAGCATAATTATATACACAATTTGGCATCGATTGAACAAAAATTTGAATCATTTTCTTTTCAAGCGCTTTTGATTATTAATATATTTTTTTAAGAAAAAGTACTAATATCATCCCAATAATTAATCAATGCATTGCTATGTATGCAATTAACAAATTTTGGTTTGTTAACCCTTTCAGTCCCAATGACAATTTGGCATCATCATTTTAGAAAAAAATTTCTGATCGTCTGTAGCCATTTATGATATCAAAAAGCACATCATTCGATTCTTCAAACTTTTTTCTATTAGAAAATATTTTTTATCAATCCCAATAGATGTCAGCCCTATTATTATTTTTTAATTATGATAGAAACATGATGATTCCAAATGGCATAACTGGGACTGAAAGGGTTAGACGCAATAAATTATGATTTAGTATATTGTTGAGCCCTGACCAATAATTACCCCGATTTTCCGTGTCCGATAATTACCCCGGGTCACCCTAGTCGGGTTTTCAATGTCTGCAAAGTTCGACCTTGATTCCTTGCGAGAGAAAGAGAGATAAGTCTCTTATAATTTTCATAAATAGGAGGAAGAAGTAAAGAAGTCCGCGAAGTAGTAGTTTTTTCATAAAAGAAATGTCCTTCATTTTATTCAATGAATGAAAACTAGAAATTTAGCCGTGTTTTTGTCGTCTATTCTATAAACAGTTGCCTAAGTTACAAGATCTAGAAGCTGAAAGTAAGTGTATATTTTCCCTTGTTAAACTAAAAATTGATTTAATTATATTAATTGAAGAAATTGTCTCTAAATCGTTTATATATATTTAAATGTATTTTTATAATATCGTGCAAAAAAAACTAAAATCTTTTTCAAATAAATGATCGTGGCAAAAGTGATGCTTTTAACGAAATCGTGTTTCAAAGTTACTTTTATGCACTAGTGCGACAAAGTAAATAAGCGCATCTGATTGGTGTAATATTCTTCATTTGAGCGTGATATTTTTTTCGGCGGCTTTGTGATTGGTGGAAAATTCTTTATTTGAACGTGATTCTTTATTTGGCGTCTTATTTCCAATGCCAATCTAAGAAATACTTTTTGCACGTGATTTTAAAATAATCATTAATATAAATAATCACCTTCAAATCATTTGAACGTGATAATAAAATAATTAATAAGCCAATCAATAAATGCCAATTTAATAAATACTTTTTTTTAACGTTATTATAAAAAATAGTGTATGACAACACGTTGAAAATAGCCTTTTTTAAACTCGTGAATTTATTTCACTCGTTTAAAAAAAAAAACTTACATTTCACAGTAGTTGCATAAATAACTATTTAAGCCTCTTTTGTATATTCAAATATAAGTTGTGTAGTTTAGTTGAGGTTAAGGGTAATATAATATTAATTCATTTTCTATAAAAGTGGTAGACTACGGCCCTATTTCTCTATGAAAAATCCTACTGAGGGAGAAACTTTTGTAGGAATCGTATTTAAAAACTTATGGTTAGTTTGTTATTTAATTATCTATAGTTCTATAATGTCTTCCAAATAGTAATTGCTCGAAGGTAAAAAAAAGTACAAAGTTCATACCATATTTTTAATATTTAAGTTAAAATAATTAACGTACATAAAATACATGCTTAAACGACACTTAAAAGTTACACTCAGAAAAAAAACTTGCACTCAAACAACATAAGTGGAACACAAGTATTATGTAAAAATGGCAAAATGACAATATGGGTGTGTTGTTTCAATACAAGAATTGTGCTGTTTGAATTGTTTTCAAACGCTTTTGTTATGATTCCAACACAACTGACAATCATGATGAGTGGAAACGATTTTTATTATACCCATGCGGGCCATGCGCGATTAACAAAGAACTGTAAACTATTTTGTTTCGCAAAATATGTATAACAAAACTATAACAATTATTTTAACGTATTGAATATATATTTTTTAGCTAATATGTATTTTTAAGCTTTAGTATAGCTATTTATCGGAAGCAATAACGAGCAGATGCTAAACTGCACTTTGGAAGAATACGTGCGTCTTGAACAAAACTTTTGTGCTTACCATGCATTATTGTTTGTTGCCAACACAATTTTTGAATTGTTTTAACACAACTTGTAACAGCTGGAAAAAACAACATTTTAGGTATTGAAAGTCAACACAATTTTTTTGATGAGTATAGATCTGAAATTTGAGGGCGATTTGTTTTCTTCGGGGGGAAATCCATCATTTGCAAAAATTGATTGAGGGTTCTAGTGATTGTTTGCTTAAAGCACAAATCAAATTATTTACTGGAAGTAAACAAAAGGGTTTTTAATTTCGGGCAAAGAAACTCAAATTCTCATTCAAACATTTTTGAACAAGCTTATAATTGTGGATAAAAAACATTTAAGAACAAATGAATATATTTTTTGAAAACTTCTGTAAAAAAGATTTTAGCTCAATATTTTTTTAGGATTCGGTAAAATACATTTGTTTTAAAGTTTAATTTTGAAGTATGCCATATGCTCAAAACTAATTACCTCAAATGGGAATTAAAAATCGTTCCAATTCAAGCAACAGCCAAAACCTCAATCAACCATATATTACAAAACTAAATAGCTTGTAACTTTATTTAGTTGCTTTTATTTATTATTTTCAGTAGATATTAGCTACCTGATCAAAGAAGTAACTAGAACAAGAGATTAGATGAATTAGAATCCATTGATAACACGCTGCATTGACATTGGGAGGTGTTGAAAATGCCGAGAAATCTATCAGTAGACCATGTGATGTTAAAGGACAACATGAGTGCAATGGAGTTAGCGCTAGCGGATGAGGTAAAAATCATTTATTTACAATTTTATCATTTTTTTATTATTTATCATTAAACTAGCTTATTTTATTAACTTTTTATTAATACATGAATTAATTTTCATTTATTGGTTCATTAATTTCTTCATTCGTTCATTTACTTTCGTTCTTTCTCGTTCATTCTTTCATTTACTTTCGTTCTTTCTCGTTCATTCTTTCATTTTCTTTCCTTAAATTACTTACATTTTCATTTGGTAGTTCATTCACTTATTTTCATTTCATGATTCATTTCGTAACTTTCGTTCTTTCTCATTCATTCGTTCATTTTCGTTCCTTTATTAACTTTCATTTACGTTCATTTTCATTCATTCAGTTTTATTTATTCATTTTTTGCGTTCAATCATTTTCATTCATTAATTTTCATACCTTCCTTTAGTCATTACCATTTCATACTTCCTACGTTTATTCACCTTTTTATTTGCAAATCAGCAAACAATTATTATCAGGATTATGGCAAGGAAAATCATTCGAAAATTAAATAACAAAAATATTCTAAATTTTAACTGCGCAAAAATTACTTAGATGTTTTGATAGCATCTTATATTGTGATTGTGTTTTAACTAAATTTTGAATTTTGAACCGTAAAATTATTCCCCACAAAAAACGGAATTTTAGAATGTGTGTGTCACGTTTCGTTACAAAATTAAATGTTTAGTGCATTTTATTTTGTAACGAAACGTGACCCACACATTCTAAAAGTTAAGGAAGTGCATTTTTTCTTATTTCTAATACTAATAAAAAAAATATCCATAAACTTATATTTTCAGAAACGTCAGTTTATCTAACTAGCTCCATGTCAACCTAACGTTTAAGTCAGAAACTCATTTTTGTTCTAATGAAATGCATTATTCACCAGGCACAGTACAACTATAGTGCATAACATATTTACCAAGAATTCGACAGCCAAAATCTGTTTTAAAACTTTATTTTTTTTTATCAGTTACGCAGTCGGTTCAAGGACAAAATGAGTCAACAGCTCTTTGAAGATGAGAACATGTTCCTCCGATTTCTGAGAGGTAAAAGTTTAATTTTTTGCTATTGAAATGTAGTCAATTATTTCTTTATCAACCTCAATTTCATTATTATTGAAAATACTATTATGTGTAATAAATTGAATAAAACTAATTTTACTATTACTTATATTTTTAATTTTACTATTTCTTTTGAGGAAAGTTTATTTCCATAGATCTAATACACTAGCTTTGAAATCACAATATCGGTCAAATACAATATATTACACTAGCTAATACACTAGCTTTGAAATCACAATATCGGTCAAATACAATATATTATCCAGTACCATATCTGACCATTTATCTTAAAACAATAATGTGTTCAAATGATATCGATAGAAAATGTTCCTCTATCTCTTCAAATTCAAAGTCTTCAAATTCCCCATCCCTATTCCCACAACGCGATATCTATGTTATATCTTCGGCAACACTACAAATTAATTTTTTTAAGAAAGGAAAAAGAAACTTTATTTTTCAAAACAGAAAATATTGGTTGCCAAGGGGACCCCGGGCCCTTTCAGACAACACATAAAATTATACAATCAAAATTATCAAGGAAAATTAAAAGCAACATTTCAGATTATACTCAAACAAAAGGGGAACAAAACGAAAAAAAAAATAATAACCAATTACATATTTTTAAATTATTATTTTATCGAAGAATTTATAAATAAATGTTATTCTGTTTCAGCGAGAAGTCTTAATGTTGATGCTGCTGAAAACATGCTCAAAAATGTATGTATTTCTGATATTCTTTTTCCCCATTCTTTATTTCAAAATTATTTATTGTGACTCAGTGCAAATTTTTAAATAAAAATTATGTAAAATTAGATAGATTGCTTGGCTCAAAGTTTCGGCAGGTACTCTTCTGAAACAGAAAAAAATTAAATAATTATTTGTTAATTTTCTTTAATTGCAATTTATGAATTAAGTGTTGAAATTTTTAATTTTCCACTGACACGATCAGCTTAGTTTAAATACTTTCTGGTGTATGCATTATTAATATTTCAAAATTATTTATACAATTCTTCGTATAATAAAAAGCAATATATTTTCATGGACAAGTGTAAGTATTAAAAAAATTGGTTCAGTGTTTGAATCAACTTAATTTTTAACAAGTGTAAGTATTCAAAAAATTGGTTCAGTGTTTGAATCAACTTAATTTTTACTTACAAACAGTTTATATTCCCGCCAGTTAGTTTCCTTAAATAAAATATTTTTCATCAAGCATCGCATAATGTTTTTTATTTGAAATGCTTTCAGCACTTAAAATGGAGAACAGAAATGAAAATTGACACCATACTGACCGAATATACTCCGCACAAAGTACGTAAAAACTTTATGGTATTAATTTATCTATATGTCTGTAAATTTGAGCAATACACTGCTCAAAACAATTAGGGGAGCGCATCTTTAAACCCTTTCACCCCCAATGATTCCATTTGAAATCATCAGCTTGCGCTTTTTTTTCTTACTAAGTTAAGCTCGCACTTATTTCAAATAAGTTTTATCCAATTCTCCATACATTTTTCTATGAAGTTATATTTTCTTGGATGGAAGAATCGTGTCTTTTGAAGAATTAAATAAAGCTTGTTTTAATTAAATGAAAATATTTAAAACATTTTAAAATAAAATTAACTGTGAAATATTTTTATCAAATAAATTGATCCTAAATTCTTCATACTTGAATTTTTAGATGTTTAAAAACTTTTAACTATTTTTTTAAACTATTTTTAACAAATCATTTGAAAAAAAATATTGTTACAATTTTTTTAAAAGTTATGATTCCAGTTTTTCCCCTTAAATTTTTGTTTAAAAAAATTAAGACGTTTTTTCCTTGTATTTTATCACTTCATTCTAGATGCATAATGAATCTTTTCATAAATTTTAGATTTTTATAATAAAAAAACAGAAGTATGCAAATTGCTCCCCTAATGGACAAGTTGCATGAAACGCGAAATTCAGAATATATATGTTTTTCTGGTACATTTTAGAAGCTGCAGATTCCGAATATATGCTTAAATATTCACAAATATGTTCAATTTCAACAAAAAATGCATTTGAAATTTGCCGAAAATGTACGTCACTGAAAACAGCACTGACGTCAAATTTTATGTTTTTGGCGATGTTTCGATCTATGCTTTAATACACTTTTATAAAATAGTAAACCTTAAAATTTCTGCGAAACCTCATTAAAAGAAGAAGAAAATATTATTTTAAACCAGTTCATATCAAGGAATTTAAACAGCTTGTTCCAAGTTTGGTTGTTAGTTAAAATACACACACTAGAGCGCGTGTGAGCTATTGCAGAACTATTGACTGTTGAATCTGATCGGAATGGTCGGGTGAAATCGTTCAACGTTTGAAGAAATTAACTGGAATGAACATGACAAGTTTCTGTAAAATAGCATAACTTTTTTAAGAGTTTGATAAGGATGAAAGCACGTTTCACAGTTTCAAAAGCGATACAGTGAAACGTGATACGAAATAACACGCCAAGAACAAAAAAAAGCCAACCGTGACGTCATTTGTTAGTTATGCTAAGAGAGGTTTAACAAGAGTGACGTATCACTAACATTAAAAATGAATTTAAAAATAAATACATCTTTAAAACCAGAAATACTTGAGTTTTAGAGGTTTTTTAATATGCTTAATCGAATACAAATGTTTCTGGAAAACGCTGTAATTGTCCATTGTTTTGAGCAGTATGTGTATTGCAAATTGACATCAATTTACATTTTAAGGGATTTTTTTTATTCCTATCTTTTAGTTTACGGTTTCCGAATATTTTCCTCTTAGTAGAATGGGAAAAGACCTAGAGGATTCACCAGTATCCTTTCTTAATTTTGGAAACATTGATTGTAAGGGTATGTATTCAGTTTCTACAAAAAAGTTTAATACATTTACTAACTTAAATTATTTCGAAAACGTTTTAACTTGATAGTAAACCTTTAACCTCCTGAGACCCCGACAAAACCCAACACTGTGGTGTCAAATATTATTGGGGTAAACAAAACATAGATATCATAGTTAAAGTATTAGATTGGCAGATCACGTGACCTCCAATGCTAACGACGGGACGCGCATGGAGGCCAAAATAAGAGGGCAAAATGGCCAGTGTCGCTGCCACTTTAAGGAGAAAAATACTACGAAAAAATACCATTTAATTCTAAAATTACAAAAAAATATCGTAAAAATACTAGCTGCATTTTGGAATCTTTTTAGTGACTTTAAATCCTTTTCTAGTATTTTTTCTTTGTAATTTTAGAATTAAATGGTATTTTTTCGTAGTATTTTTCTCCTTAAAGTGGCAGCGACACTGGACATTCTGCCCTCTTATTTTGGCCTCCATGCGCGTGCGCGTCCCGTCGTTAGCACTGGAGGTCACGTGATCTGCCAATCTAATACTTTAACTATGATATCTATGGGGTAAAGGATACAAGTGAAAACCTGTATAGTGCTGTCATCTAGTGAACAGTATAAGCATAAACTCCAACGTCATCTACTTCCTTGAGACCTCGTATTACATATTTGTTTTATTTATTTTTATTTGTTTTTTTACAATTAAACGACTGGTACCTAAAATCAAGGACTGGAAAGTGGTTTTAGATCACTTTCCATCCAAACATTTTAGCTCGTTTATTTTTTTAAATGAAATATGTTATACTATGAACGTAAAAACAAAACATCCATTATTTGATTTCATAGTATCCATTGAGATTCCTTTTAAATATAATATGTGAAGTATCAAGAAGATAGGGTAACGAGTACAGTGATTGGCCCCCTCATTCATTATTGAAAATAATAAGATGTTAAAGCCCAAAATGTTGTTGCCAACATGACAAACGTTAATGGCGGGAATTTTAAAAACCTTTGTCACACCTATTTTGGGCTTTAACATCTTATTATTTTCAATAATGAATAAGGGGCCAATCACTGTGAGGGTGCCAATCACTGTACTCGTTACCCTATATTAAAAGTTATTTTGTACGTTCTGTTACTCTTGATAAACTTTCATGACAATAGACTAAGCAATTCCGAACTAAAATCCAACCGAACTGAAAACCAGGTGATATATACCTAAAGGGCGAATTTTTCAGGATCCACCCCACAATAAATATAATTAGGAAAAAAGTTACATTACAATAACTATATTGATAACATGTGTAAGTTATTTTAATTATTAAGAAAAATGTTTATTATTAGCTTACTTGCATCTTCATCAAAATTGCGATTTTTTTTCTCAAAATTTCGTTTTAGCAGATGCGTTTTACAAAGTGTTTTATCTATATTATTAATGGACAAACGTGTTTTATGAAATATTTTATACACTTTGTCTAAAAACAAATGCGTTTTATCCTGCGTTATGCTTGCGTTAACAAATGCGTTAAGTGTTTTATCTATATTGTTAATGGACAAACGTGTTTTATGAAATATTTTGTACATTTTGTCTAAAAACAAATGCGTTTTATCCTGCGTTATGCTTGCGTTAACAAATGCGTTAAGTATTTTATCTATATTATTAATGGACAAACGTGTTTTATGAAATAATTTGTACATTTTGTCTAAAAACAAATGCGTTTTAGGTATGAGCAAATCCGTTACAAGCATGGACATGAATCTCTACATTTCTTATTATCTTGAAAAGAAAGTTGTGGATATGAAAGAGACCAGTGCAAAGGTAAAAAAATCATGGTATTTTTAAAAAAATCTCTTTTACTTCATCAATAACTCCATTAAAAAAAGTAACAATTCTGATTTAAAGTTGGTTTAATATTACTGGTGTGCTCCATATACACTGAAGAGCCAAAATAACTGGTATAGGCATGCATCTGCGAATAAAGGTGTATAAAACCAATCGAAGTTCGTCGCTATGTTCAGCAGCGTCTATCTGCTGCTATCATGACAGGTTATGAAAATTAAACGTATTTTGAATTTATCGGGGGTTGAGAAATGGAATTCCATATAACTGCATCTCCGAGGTGGAGATGAATTTTGGATTTTCACTTACGACAATTTCACGAGTGTACCATGAATATCGATAATCCAGTAAAACATCAAATCTACGACATAGCTTTAACCTTATAAACATCGTGCAAAGCCGGGTCCATTGACAACTGATTATTAAATGTGATAAACGTCAATGTCGATTCTATGTCGTACAAGTGTCGATTTGTTAACCATTTAATGAATATTCACCGAGATGGGCTTCTGGAGCCGTATATATCACGTATCCGCAATATATCATGTTTAATGATTTTCGTCCGTCGCCGATGATCCGTTTTTGCATGATCTTTTTTAGACAAACATATTTTTAGATTTCAACACATATTTTTTAGGAAGTTGTTCATTTCAAAAGGGTTGATGCATTATTGTTACAAAACTTGATGTTAACCATCAGTCCATACATAAAAATTATTGTAATTTGCTTATTTATGTTAATAAAAGGACAGAAAATTATTGAACAGCACAAAGAAGGAGGGTTTGTTGGCTTAAGTGTGCGTGTAGTGTAGTGGGTTCTCATATTGGTATTGTATGGGTCGATCCTATAATAAGAATCGACCCTTCAAAAATTGTTTACATTTGTGTATAAAAATAGCCAACAAACGTAAATAAAGGATGGGGAAAATGATGGGTTTGTTCAAACGTTGTATTTACCTATTTTTCAGACGGCACCTCCTCTATGGGGGGCACATAGAACGACGGAAAATCTCCAGCACCATAAGTTGGACCTTCTTCTTTGCAAATCTTGTCAGAGTTGCTCTTCTTGACCCCTCGGATATGTTTGCGCCTCAGTTTTCTTGCAGGAGTTGAATGACGAGCACATTCCGATATTCTGGTTTTGTCTCGCTTGGCAATGCCTTCCACCATGAAATGTCCAGGGGTGATGCCCAGGCGCTTCATGACTTCCAGTTCAACTTTATTCCCAGAATTGAAGTGGATTACCGCATCGTAGGTTGACAACTTCAATACATGGATGCCAGCAAACTTGGTTTTAGGGCATCGCTTCCAAATGGTCCCATGGAAGCTCTCATTCGCGTTCTGTGTCATCCCGTGTAAACACTTGGCAAGCATTTTTTCATCTGTCAGCCGTTCGTAAACAGGCTTGATATGCTTCAATATCTCCAGGGGTAAGCCTTCCTTGTGCTTGTATTCATCAACACGTCCTGCAGCAACAGCCTTTTGGTAGGTGCACCAGCTCTCCTTTCCAGTGGGACATTTGGTATGAAGCGGATGTTCTTCTGTGGCGGACAAGTGATAGAATGTACTCCAAATTGCATTGTACATTACCTTCACGGATGAAGTATTACTTCGTAAGGCCATGCCAAAGTAGTTTTGCATTTTGTTGACTTTCTTCAAGGTTAGGTTACCTTTTCCTCTCACAGCCGCTTCTTCTTTCCTCAATTTTCGGAGGGCAGTGCCGAGTCGCTTTTGGTAGTGACCAACGCATTCTTTCTTGACAATTTCCTTGCCGTCGTACGGGTCTTGGGCACACACATCCACAAAAGCCTTGCTGTCGCCATCACCGTAGAATTCTATGTACTCCAAACCACGTAGTGCTTTGGAGCGTAGAAAGATGCGTGTCGCACCGCAGGCCTCCATGCCGCCGGACGATCCGGTGTAGTTGGCTGAGCACACATGGGCGGCTTTCCATTTTCGAAACTTTTCTGTGGTTTTATCCTCCTTGTTCATTTTCTGACAACCGTGGCAGTGCTTAGAGAGGACCTCGACATCCAAAATCTCTCCGGTGTTGATGGATATTGTGGTGATGACGCCGTTGAGGGAGCTGTATCCTCTTCTGTGCCAGGTCCCATCGACGGAAACGCCACACTCCGTAGTCTGGGTAACATCCTTCACACGATGAGACGCCATCCGCATCACTTCGTCAGCAAGCTGTTGCACCACCAACAAAATCTTCCTTGCACCTGCATTGTAGGCAGATTGGTTTGGTGGAGGAGGCAGGTTCATCACGGACATGAAGGTTGATGCTTCTCGGTGACCACATCCAAGCTGTCGCATGGCATATATCATCCTTCGATTTACATCTGGTGCTAGTCCGGTCTTTTTTGTTGACGGAATGGGATCCTCGCTTTGGTACTCACAGTTGTAGCATAATATGAAAAACTCGGTGTACCCACCATTCCTGGACTCAGTGTCTTCGTATACAAACAAGGTTTTCGAAGTACAATGTGGACAGTCAAAACTGCTGACCAAACTGGTTAAACAGTTCATATCCACAATAAAGTTCTTCCCATCATGGTCTTTGGGCTTGACTTGAGCTTGATTGCTTCGAAGTTTTCTTTCCGAGGCGGATTCAGTGGTTACTGTTGCCGGTGGAACATCTTCAGTTTGAGTTTCAACAACATTTTCTTCAGCAGTCGTTTCATTTCTTTCATTATTATTGGAATTATGCTGGTTACCACGATATTTTCTTCTTTTACTCCCTCTTCGAGACGCTGAACCCATATTTTTAACACGGAATATCAATTTTCGAGAGAAAAATACGTGTAGTTGATTCGCGTTTATTAAAACAAACAACTCAACTTACAGTTAAGATTACAGTTAACTAACTTACCTGACAATTTACAAAATAATATATATTTTTTAATTTATAAAAATTAATAATGTATTTCTAAAACGTTTTAATTTCAAAACTGAAACTAAAAAAAATAACACTAAGCCTAACTTCCATGAAACCGAAACTAAACCATTTTTCAGAAAGGCTTGCACGAAAATATTTGTAGATCAAAAACTATTGCATGGATTTTTATGATTTTGGTACCATTAGAAAGCTGGATAAACAGAGCATATTTATCAAAAATAAAAAAAAATTGCAATTTTTAGTCATTTTGCACTTTTTCAAAGGTATACGTATACCTTAATGTTTTACTGGATTATCGATATTCAGGGTACACTCGTGAAATTGTCGTAAGTGAAAATCCAAAATTCATCTCCACCTCGGAGATGCATGGATAAGGAATTCCATTTCTCAACCCCCGATATTTTCAAAATCCCTTTAATTTTCATAATCTTTCATGATAACAGCACATAGACGCTGCTGAACATACCGACGAACTTCGATTAGTTTTATACACCTTTATTCCGCAGATGTATGCCTATACCAGTTCTTTTGGCTCTTCAATGTAAATTATTAATAGATCTTGTTAGCTAAATATACTCTAATAAATTTCCATGTCCAAATATTATCAAGTTATTGTGAGTTATTTCAAACAAATAAGGGGCATATAATTTTACGTACAAGTGTTTTTGTTTAGTTATCTAACAGGAAAACTATATCAAATAAATATTATGCAACCTTTTAAAATTAAATGTTAAGTTTTAAAAGGGCTGTAAAATAAAAACTAACTTATAGACTGCAATATTTATTCTTTAGTTGTAGTCTTTTTAAAGGGACAACTTAATGGTCGACTTTTTGACATAAATTATTGCTATTGCTACATAACTCCATATTATTCATTTTATCTTCCCAAAACAAAATCCAAGTTTTAAAATGAAATGTCATATAATTCTGAAAAGTAGTTCCCATCCTATTCTCTATTTTTTTTAACTCAAGTTTGAAGCTTTTTTCCCCGAATCAATTTTTTTACTTGTTTTATTTTTCCTTACAAAAGTTAGATGTGTAATTGATAATTAAATAATTGAGTTAATTAAGCCATGCCTTAAAAACGGTTTTTATGTGCTTACTTTTTAATTATTATTCTGCTCCCTTTTCTATTTTATTATAAATTGCTCAAGTTAGCTATAAAACATTTTACGGAAGATTCTAAATGAATTTACACAGGAAAAGTGTATAAATGGTAAAAACAATTGAAGAGTACAGGGGAAGAACCGCTTGATTTATTAGGAGTCGTCCCGTAATTGTGTCTGCTTGGCGGACATTGGCGGCAGGAAACCGGTTTCTCTCTGTCTTCTTCGCTTGGTCCAAGCGTCGGAATCGTGCATCGCGTGAATCTCGGTAAGTAGAAAAGTCGTGCTTTAGGACTTTTCAATTAATTTGCGAATCTTAAAATTTCTCTTAATAGTTTTAGAAAAATTCGTGATTTTCAATCAATCGTACTTTATTTTTAAAGCTTAACATGATGATGAACACAGTCTTTTGAATAAAACGCGGAACTGAATTTTAGAGTTGCAGTGGGGGAAGATACACAAGAAAGTGAGAAACTGGTTTCCTTACATCAGTTTAGGCGATTACTCGCTCGCTATCATTGCCAAAGATGCCTGATGAGGAAAGTTTTCCACGAAATTAGGCGGTTTTTCCCCTGTACTCTTCAATTATCTTTAAAATGAGTGGCCTTTTTATGTTTATACTCGTAGCATAATAACGCTTTTCCAATAAAAGTACGCTGTTCATATTTGAAGAGCTTAGTGGAAGAAAGTGTTAAGTGACAAAAATGTGAAAACGAGAAAATGAGCTTTAAAGATTTTCGTTTGCACTTAGACACGTTAAAAATGGCACTCATAAAAGGTAAAAATTATACTTTACTTAAAGTTTATAAAATATTAGGTTAGTTTGAATTATCGTCGCACTAGAGCTACACGAGGGCTATTGGTGACGGGTGTCGTATTTTAGAACCACAGTCAAGTGACGAGCCGACACCTGAGTAGGCACCCAACGCAACCGTTAAGGGCGACATCGTACGCAACGTTAAGAATTTGAAGGATATTTAACGTGCACTCCCTCCACACGGGGTATTATTCGTCGGACATTTTTGGCTGCACGGGTCGTTTATAGGTCGGCAGTTATTTTAGCGATGCCCGGACCCGAACCTGGGACTTTCCGCATGCTAGACGAATGCCTAACCGACTGGGCTCCCCAGCCCCCTAAAGTTTATTAAAAGGGTGAAACTTGTTATCTTTTAAAGGAGGGACTAACATGTTCAATGCTCATGGACACGAATATCTCAAATTTTCAAAAATGTCACTTAGAACGTTCTTCCACTTAGCTCTTCATTTATGCACGTGCTGAAGTTTATTATCTTTACAGACAGGGAAACTTGTGGACAAATGGATTTGGGTGTTCGATTTTCAAAATTACTCCCTCATGTCTGCTACCCACAAACCAAGTGAGTCCGAGTAGGTATGATTTTAGTAGGAAAAGTGAATTTAGGTTGGCAGCTCGGACGTCATGGTTTGGCCGAACAATATTTAATTTTTAATAATAACCCAAAAAGAAATTTTTTATAATATCGTGCAAAAAAACTAACTTTTTCAATTCAATAATCGTGGCAATCGTGTTTCAAAGTTACTTTTACGCACTAGTGCGACAAAGTAAATAAGAGCATCTGATTGGTTTAAATTCTTTATTTGAAAGTGATATTTTATTCGGCGGCTTTGTGGTTGGTGTAAAATTCTTTATTTGAACGTGATTCTTTATTTGGCGTCTTATTTCCAATGCTAATCTAAGACATACTTTTTGCACGTGATTTTAAAATAATCATTAATATAAATAATCCCCTTCAAATCATTTGAACGTGATAATAAAATAACTAATAAGCCAATCAATAAATGCCAATTTAATAAATACTTTTTTTGCACGTTATTATAAAAAATAGTGTATGACAACACGTTGAAATTAGCCTTTTTTAAACTCGTGAATTTATTTCACTCGCTCGTATTCAACTCGTTTTAAAAAAAGCCTTACTTTTCACATTAGTTGCATAAATAACTATTCTTTTCTATATGGGGGGTTTAGACATACAAGTGAAGCAAGTTCAGAAAAAGCTTCGTTGTGCTACAGAGGTTTAAAGTTAAAGCTTCGAACAAAATTACCCCTTAATTTTTTTTTCTTAATTGCTGCTGCCTTGCTGAGCAATTACTTTATCATTTATTGCACTGAAATTCTACATAATTAGTACATGCAATGGCTAACTCGAAAATGACAAAAGGTGGATTTCGTTAACTTGTATTCTGAACTTTCCATATGGAGATTTACTTCAACCTACAGTCCCTGGACAAATTATTAGACGCACTGCAAGATTTCATGTAAAATATTAATTACCGGGTGATATTGTACCGTATTATTATTTTAAATTGATTTGTTTTTTATTTTTATATTATCCAATCAATTACCGATTTATTTGACATAAATAAAACAGCATTCATTTAGAAAAGCTTAAGTTTATTAAGTTTTAAAGAAAAGTGAAATTTATGTTAGTAAAAGTCAATATTTAGTTAAGCCACCAGCCACCTTTAACCGCTATCAAAGCTTTAATTCTGCGCGGCATGCTATCAATGCAAGACTGTACTGTCTCCTGCATTTGAGGATGATGATTCCACACATAAATAATCTTATAATAAATAATTAATATAAATTAATCTTAATCATAATTATCTTAAAATAAATACAAATCTGTAGTCTACAACAATTCTTTTAAATAAAAATCAATAATATTGTAGTTTAAATATACCATTATTGCATAAAAACTCTTAAGAAACATAAAATTACTAAAAAAAATACAGTGCGTCTAATAATTTGTCCAGGGACTGTATGTCTTTTTTGCTAGCCTATAATCGACTATTAAAAACAAAACGTAGGTTGTCGATCTTTTTCACTAAGTCATGTGAGCTAGAGCTGTCCCTAATTTAAACTCGAAAAATTTAAAATAAAATGTTACTTTACAACTTTATAAATTGTGTTACTTCCAAAAAAATTAAAAGTAGTTATTTATATTTTTTTTATTGACTTTAACAAAGAAAACACAAGATGTTTTCTTATGTACACCGATAAACTCGGGGTATTTAATTGTTAGAAACAAAACTACATAACGAAAGTACAAAGCTGTTTCATTTCGTCAAGAATTTAAATGGTGGAAAAAAATTACTAAAACCAATGAAAGCAACTCAAAGTTAATTTAAGTAGGCAGTTAAACGCAACTAAAAAACTATTTTTACTAAACTAAATCCAAATTAATATTCACTTTTTGTGAAAATGCTTTCAGCAAAATATTCATGATACAATGTTTTTCTGATAGTAAATTCAAAAGTAACCTCGTCAGCACTGTTATAGGATTTTCTTTAACAATGAAAAAGTTAACTTATTATACTAAATGAACTTATAAATACTCTATACCAAATAAAATACAGTTACTTATACTAAACCTAATTTTTCTTTGGCAGTAATGTTTTCAACAAAATATTCACGACATACACTCTTAAAACAAACGAGCGGTTTTAACTCAGTCTGAGTTAATTTCCACTCCTTTCCGTGCCGAAAATGCACTTCCCCTATAGGAGTGGATTTCACTCTTTTTGCGGAGTGGGTAAAAGAAATAAAAGAAAACAATCTATGTCCTACACTCTTAAAACGAGCGGTTTTAACTCAGTCTGAGTTAATTTCCACTCCTTTCCGGTGCCGAAAATGCACTTCCCCTATAGGAGTGGATTTCACTCTTTTGTTTTAAGAGTGTAAGGATTTTCTGACAGTGAGTTTAAAAGTTAACCCATATTGTCAGCAAAGTTATAGAATTTCCTTTAAAAATACAGAAAAAAAACTTAACTTATTATTACACTCTTAAAACAAAAGAGTGAAATCCACTCCTATAGGGAAAGTGCATTTTCGACACGGTAAGGAGTGGACATTAACTCAGACTAAGTTAAAACTGCCCGTTTGTTTTAAGAGTGTACATTATAAATTACCTTATAATCTATGATAAACCTTATAATAATGATAACCTATTATTACCTTATAATCTACATAAATCACCTTATATCTATGATGTATGCTAAATAAATACCCCCCTTACTTTTAGCTATAGAAATCTTCGCCAGTATGATTTCCTTGTATGAAGGAAACTACCCCGAAAGGCTAAAAGCAGCATATATCATAAATAGTAAGAGTTTACTTTCACTCTTCCACCTAGAATTATTCAATTTGTTTAACTTGATTATACTCAATGCTTAAATGTGAATTTGAAATCATCATTGAAATGGGAAATAAAGTTGTGTGCTTCACAAGCAACAGCACGATTTTGAATTGAAATTTACCAATTATTTACTGTCAAAAGCTAAAATTATATTTAAACACACGCAAAGATTGATACATAATGATAAAAATAATTACAAACCAGTTTTTGCGTGTTTAACTTTTACACAGCCACAATTTTATGTATATTTTGACAATTTTAAAATACTTGGTTTTTTTTGTCATTTATAATTTAGTCATTACTTTAGTTTAATGTCAGAATACTCTTAAAATCTTAATTTGGCTATTTACAACATTCCTAATTTTAAAATAAATGAATAGCTACATGTAAAAACTGGGATTGTGTCCCTAAAGCTAAGCAGACACCGAGAGACGGAACACTGAAATCTCGCCAAAAATCACCACTTTTCCTTCAAAACATTAATGAAAGCAATTTCAATCGTCAGTGATTAGTTTAGCATGTCACGTTGGCACGCAAAACCAATCACTGACACTTAAAATGCTTTCGGTAACGCCTTGGAAAAAAAGTGGCGATGTTTGGCAAAGTCCCTAGTTCTGTCCATCCGTGTGTGCCTAGCTTAAGAGGGACTGTCAGTTCTCCATAGAGCTAATGCATTAGTCTTGGAATCACAACTTCCGCAGAAGTATTGCTTTGCCATGTTAGCCCTTTTTCCCCAGGTATGGGAATCAACATAACATTGAAATGAAATAAATTTGAAACGAAAATGTTAGCTAGATTTTTTTAATTATATATTTTTGAAGTTTTAAAATGCCAAAAATATACAGCAGACGGCGACACTATTTTAAAACTTTATCAATTAATAATTAAATAACCGGATGTTATTTTCTTTTCAATTTTGTTTTAAATTGATGTTATGATGATTCCCATATCTGGTGAAAATGGGATAACATGGCAAAGCAATTCTTTTGCAAAAGATGTGATTTCAAAACTAATGCATTTGGTCTATGGAACTGACAGTCCCTCTTAAGAAGAATTTAGAACTTAATAATGCAATGTCATAATAATATTGGAATAATGTCTTACTGTATTAAATATGACTATTGAATTCAAAAAAAGTTTTCTATAATATATATAAACAGTGTTACTTTATAAGAAAAAATAAACATTTATTTTTTCAGATTCCTACTACTTTTCACTGTTTTGGGCAGTAATAAAGCCATTTCTGTCACCTGCAACTCAGAATAAGGTCAATATATTAGGAAAAAGTAATTACACATTTGATAATCATATTTCACAACCAAATTGACTTTCAAGCCTGCAAACGGATACTCAAGTCCATTAAAAATTACAATTATTTTTTTTATGATCAAAAGTAATCATTAATCAACAATAGCATTTGTTACCGTGCTGGTGTACTTTGACATCCAGACTAGTAAAAAAAAAATACATAAACATTTCAGCAGAACTTTTATTTAAGGAGTTTAGAAGCCAAAGGGTACGAATGTTTTTTTTTATTATTATGTACTAGCATATAAATACCCGTTCTCCGCACGGACTAAAAAAAGTTGTAATCGATCAACGTACCATTTCATCCATTCTTGAATAATAAAGTTATGTTATTGTTTCCGCTCGTTATAAAGTATAAAATCATGTTACTTATACTACCTTAAATATCAAAAATAAAAAAATACGTTATAAAATGCGCGCATAAAAGTCATCGTAATTTTCTTCATAAACATATAAAACCTTTTAGCTCATTTGGCGCATTTTTGGTAAGAATTTGGCGAGATTGGAGTTAATTGCATTAAATAGTTGCTTTGGAGTCAAATATTCTTGTGGTAAAGGGATATAAATGAATCATTGTATGGTGCTACTGTAGCGATTGGTACAAGCACAATCACCAACGTTAGTGACTTCCCAAAGACCCTTCAAACCATGATTTTCGCATTATCGATTAATAGTCACTTGCACCCTTCGGCATCTACACTCTTAAAACAAAAGAGTGAAATTCACTCCTATAGGAGAAGTGCATTTTCGGCACCGGAAAGGAGTGGAAATTAACTCAGACTGAGTTAAAACCGCTCGTTTTAGGAGTGTAGGACGCAGATTGTTTTCTTTTATTTCTTTTACCCACTCCGAAAAAGAGTGAAATTCACTCCTATAGGAGAAGTGCATTTTCGGCACGGAAAGGAGTGGAAATTAACTCAGACTGAGTTAAAACCGCTCGTTTTAAGAGTGTAGGACGCAGATTGTTTTCTTTTATTTCTTTACCCACTCCGAAAAAGAGTGAAATTCACTCCTATAGGAGAAGTGCATTTTCGGCACGGAAAGAGTGGAAATTAACTCAGACTGAGTTAAAACCGCTCGTTTTAAGAGTGTAGGACGCAGATTGTTTTCTTTTATTTCTTTTACCCCCTCCGAAAAAGAGTGAAATTCACTCCTATAGGAGAAGTGCATTTTCGGCACCGGAAAGGAGTGGAAATTAACTCAGACTGAGTTAAAACCGCTCGTTTTAAGAGTGTAGGACGCAGATTGTTTTCTTTTATTTCTTTTACCCACTCCGAAAAAGAGTGAAATTCACTCCTATAGGAGAAGTGCATTTTCGGCACGGAAAGGAGTGGAAATTAACTCAGACTGAGTTAAAACCGCTCGTTTTAAGAGTGTAGGACGCAGATTGTTTTCTTTTATTTCTTTTACCCACTCCGAAAAAGAGTGAAATTCACTCCTATAGGAGAAGTGCATTTTCGGCACGGAAAGGAGTGGAAATTAACTCAGACTGAGTTAAAACCGCTCGTTTGTTTTAAGAGTGTAGGCTTCTCAATTACTATCTACCTAACAATACACATCAATTAGTATTTCAAAAGAAATATTCCAGTGTTCCAAGAAATCCTGTTAACTCATTGCACTTTGAGCTCCTCGGATCTATTTCACTGAAATATGTCATTTACCATGAATATCGTACTATGTGCACGGAAAAGTACCTCTTCTTCCAATTAGTTAACGTATGAGATGTGCCTCTTTTTTTAGTAAGAGCAGTATATTTCTTTATTACTATATCACCTTTGATATAGAAGTATTGTTATATTGAAGTGTAATAGAAGTAATGTTATTGAACAGGTTCAATCCAAATTCACACGCTATTTATATTACAAAAGCTATAACGTTAGTGCTCAATATGTATCCTCAACTCATCTGCGCAATATTTTTTGTATTCCACTTTTAAAATCTAGAAGAGAATTATCTTGTGTTTGGTTTTTCTTTAAAGTGTGTAATAATTTGATTGGCTGCAATGAAATACTGAGCACTATAGTTCCCGCCACCCTTATTTGGTACACTTTAGGGATGGAACCGGTATTTGAAAAACCGGTTTTTCTGAAAAACTGCCATCCCTAACGTGTTCTAATTTGGTTGGCGGCGAGTATATACAAATATCTGTATCTAGTCGGATTTTCAGAAGGCATCACTTTTTTAGAAATGTATTTGTGAAATATAATTATACCAATAACTTTTGCCTTTATAAGTTTTACATAATTTTTAACAGTATTTGCGAGGATTTAGATGTTTTTAACATGTCTTTCAAATGTTTTAAACCAGCATATTTTAGTTACTAGCTACCAACATCCAATGTTAAAGAAACTTTCATTACCTTACTGCTTGTCTAAATTTAGGTTTATATAGTGAATATTATGTAAAGAAATATATAAAAAATAAGTTTACTTTAAAAAAATTCAGATATTGAATGGTTACTTCTGTATTTTTTAAATAGCCGGTTGGAAAGAAGAGCTGCTGAAACACATTAGCCCGGACGTTTTGCCCGTGTTTCTAGGGGGAAATCACAAAGATCAAAATGGTGACCCTATGTGCAAATCGGAGGTAACTTTTACGAGCAACAATTAAATAATAAAATATGTTTAACATTACACTACTCAAAGCAATTATGGGAGCGCAGGGTTTAAACCCTTTCACCCCCAATGATTCAATTTGGAATCATCAGAAAACGATTTTTTTCTCACTAAGTTAATTTCGCACTTATTTATCGTTAGATGGAAGAATCGTGTCATTTGAAGAATTAAATAATGCTTGTTTCAATTAAATGAAGATATGAAAAACATGGTAAAATATAATTCACTGTGACACAATTTTAGTAAATAAATTGACCCTAAATTCTTCATGGTTGCATTGTTAGATGTTTAAAAATTGATTTTAACTTGTTTTAACAAATAAGGTTTTGAAAAAATTATTGTTATAATTTATTCAAAAGTTAGGATTCCAATTTTTCCCGTTAAATTTTCGTTAAAAAAATTAAGATTTTTTTCCCCTGGTTTTTTCCATTTCATTCTAGATGCATAATGAATCTATTTCACAAATTTTAGATTTTTTGAATAAAAAAATCAAAGGTTGGGACTAAAAGGGTTAACAAAAGAACGCAAAGTGCTCCCCTAATTGTTTTGAGCAGTGTGAAAAACCTTTCATAGAAAGAGATACAGAACAGGTAAGCATTCCACCAGCAACCAAACCAATTGTTTTTGTTACTAGAGCAGTTGTACTAAATTAAGAAAATAGATGAACACTGTCCTGGCAGTGAATTATAAATCTGTCAGCTCTTCTTATAACCCGCTGAGGGATAAGCAAATTGGCTAAAGTGTAAACTTGTTTTGATTGCATGAGTTTAAGATTTAAATTTTTAACTGAAAATTAAATTATTTTTATTCTCTAAATGTTTATTTCCTTAGCAGATAATAATAATTATCCCTTACCATACATATTAAAATTTAATAAAATTAAAAAGAATTTATACATTTTTATAATCCGGTCTTTGGTTGGAAAGCTTGACATTCATCGGTTTATATACGCCCTTATCCCTCGGAGGGTTAAAAATAGGAAAATTAAATTGTATGCATTCGATTATGATACACACAAATGAAGGCAAAGTGCCCTGAGAATATCATACTTCATTTTAAACATAGATATCATAGTTAAAGTATTAGATTGGCAGATCACGTGACCTCCAATGCTAACGATGGGACGCGCATGGAGGTAAAATAAGGGGGGGGGGGGGGGGAATGGCCAGTGTTGCTGCCACTTTAAGGAGAAAAATATTACGAAAAAATACCATCTAATTCTAAAATTACAAAAAAAAATGCTAGAAAAGGATTTAAAGTCACTAAAAAGATTCCAAAATGCAGCTAGTATTTTTACGATATTTTTTTGTAATTTTAGAATTAGGTGGTATTTTTTCGTAGTATTTTTCTCCTTAAAGTGGCAGCAACACTGGCCATTTTGCCCCCTTATTTGGCCTCCATGCGCGTCCCGTCGTTAGCATTGGAGGTCACGTGATCTGCCAATCTAATACTTTAACTATGATATCTATGATTTTAAAGCATTGTTCAATTATGATGTTGTTTTTGCTTGTTTCCAACTCGTTCTTTCTAATTCCCATTTTAAATCTTTGGATTTTTCAATTTTTTTTTTAAATATGAAGTATTAATTGATGAAAGGCAGTTTTACTGAAATTCGTTAGTTTTTGATTTATAGTATGGAGTTCTATTTTTTTTTAAATTTATTAACAAAATACATAGTTCAAGTATAGGTTAACTTTGATCTACTAAATTCATTAATGGCGAGAAAAATTGGGATTTGTGCTTTTTTTAATTTGCATATCAAATATAACTAATATTGAAAATGTTGACTTGCCGAGTTGTGCTAAATCACCAAGACGTAGTGTCTTGGTGGTTGAGCACAATAACATAAAAAAGCACACAACCTTTCGAATTTCGGTTCTAAATGTTCAACCTAAAATATGTTTAACACCTCGATGTCTTAAGGGTTCTGTTTACTAACAGATAACTGTACAATTCCAATGAGAAAACTTTGACCCCTGTTTTTAAATAAAGTATACGACTTGTACTCACGCAAATTTACCAAAAAATACAGAACAAAGTTATTTTGCCATTAAAATAATTAATAAGTATAATTTTAAGGACATTAATCAGTTATAATTAAAACAAAATGTTTGTTTAGATATTTACTTGCCGTTGGTGCTGTCATCTGTAGTTTGAAAATAGTTACTAAAAATTTTGTTTTAATTATAAATTATTAATATCTTTAAAATTATACTTATTAATATCTTTAAAATTATACTTATTAATATCTTTAAAATTATACTTGTTAATTATTTTAATGGCAAGATAACTTTCTTCTGTATTTTTTGGGTAAATTTTCGTGAGTACATGTCGTATACTTTATTTAAAAACAGGGGCCAAAGTTTCCTCATTGGAATTGTATAGAGATCTGTTAGTATACAAGACCCTTAAGAAAGCAATTATCAGTAACAGCACTATGTATTCTAACTAAAAAGATGCATTATTGTAAAGTTATTCTAATTATTTGCTCTTTTCTAGATAAAGTTTGGTGGACCTGTACCAGAGTCCTTCTTCCAATACGCTAACCAGACCTGTGCGGCGAGAATTCCTGGCGCCAAGAAGCTAATCGTCGCCAGGGCGTCAATATCAGATGTTCCGGTCGAAGTTCCTAAACCAGGTTCAACTCTCGAATGGGAATTTGTCGTGAAAAACAGGGACATCGGATTTGCGTTGATCTTCAGATCTGGTGACGCAGTCAAAGAGTTAATACCTCAGAGAAGGATAGAGACTTCGCAAGCAACTGATTCAGGATTATTCAAGTGCGAACAAGCAGGGACTTGTAAGTTATTGCAGATAAGGGGTAGATTAAACGCTCTTGAGGGCATATAACATAAGCGAAAATTCTCCAACCCAACCTTCAATGCAAAAACTCATAAGTTAAATGTAATCTTCCGTCTGCTATGGAGGATGAGGTTGAAAAAAGTATCTTATTCCAATCGAACCAATCAGATGCATAAACTACTGATGTAAAGTCACAACGAAAAGATATTAAATAACTATAAAATCTGCGTAGATTCACCCAACTTTGATGAGCACCAAACGAGAGGATGAAGTTCTATTTATTACTGCTCAAAAATAGAATATGCGAGCAACAGGGCCGGATTCAAAGATTTGCCGCTTGTAGGCTACTATTGATTTGCCGCCCCTGTTACAATGTTAATTCTCCCCCTTTGCGGAAAGGTAGCTGGTTAGCTGCAAAATAGGGTGACATGTGCTGTTTAAAATAGATACACATATTAGAATCATCTATGTACCTTTACACACTAAATCGGAAGCGAAATAGGTGAATTTTTTAAACTGTTCTAATAATTTTCTTAATTTCTTTCAACTTCGAAATCCGGGAGGAAGGGGTGCAATTGCCCTCGCACCGACCATGTTTGCTACGAAATATTAGTACTATATATACGTTTACGGTTTATACATTAAAGGTAAATTATTTGTTTTCTTTCTTAAAAATATTCGTATCTTTAAAATATATTTTATGTCCAATTGCCGCTTTAATTGGTCGTGAAATTTGCCGCCCCAAAAAATTCGCCGCCCTAGGCTACAGCCTACTTAGCCTATTTAGAAATCCGGCTCTGGCGAGCAACCTTTCATTCAACGCTGCTTAACCAAAATTGAGATAAAATGAGAAATCGAGTTGCGTTGAAGGTTGGGCGGGGGGGGGGGGGGGGGAAGGGTTGTTAAATGAATGAGCGTCCTTGTGATATGCCTTTTAGATATCGCAAATGGGCAAATGTGGTAAAATTGTTTTTGCAGTTTGACATTTGACCCTCTGAGTTGTAACCAAATTAGCCGGAGTGTAAAATTGTTTTCACTGAATGAGTTCTAAATTTCTGGAAATGCCTAGATGCAATCGGACATTCTTTTTTTTTATTAATGCTGGTATCAGAATGGAAGGGGATTATAATATCCTGATGGCGTGCTGATCAGTGGAAAGGCGATCGATAGACGTAAAATAAAAGTTTATATAAAAGACAAATCACCGTTATTAAGGGTACACCCGTGCAACGCCGGGTTTAGGAAGCTAAAAAAATAATATATATTTTTTAAAGTGAATTTACCAATTTTCCGGTTTAAGTGGCATACAATTAGTGTTTATAGCTCCACAAAATTTGCTGACTTACTAGCTAAAACAGCGGACTTCAAATTTAATTGTTTTTATAGGCTCTTTTTAGCTGTGTCAATTTTAATGTTTGGCTATCAGATACAGATACATCAATATTTATTTTTGTTTTATTTCCAGATATAATCCGATTTGACAACACGTACAGCTGGCTTCACAGTAAAGAAATCCACTTCACACTTTCTGTCACGAACCCTTAAATTTTACACAACTCGGAATGAACAACAAGAAATCGTTCAATCGTCTCCTTCTAATCGTCCATTGCAGTAGACACACTCCCGAACAGTTGAATCAAATCTTCGGTTGCAGTTTAATGCACTTAACTCGATAAAAAAAACACAGAAAAAAAACTCTTTTTCCTTAAAACAGTTTATTTTTACAGAAAAACTGTTAAAAGAAAATAACAGAATTTATTTGTAAATACATGGTATATTTCTGTAAAATTAAAAGATATATATATAGGGTAGTGCGTTCTTTTATTTAAGCTCCTCTAACAATAGTCAAAGCAATGTGGAAATGTTTGAAACATACAAAACTAAACATATAAATTTGGTTTAATTTGTAGTTTATGTTTGGAGTTAAGAGTTATAGAGTTTATAACAATTTAGGGCAAGAAATTGGTAACACAAAATATACAGAGTATAGTTTAATTGTAAAACTACAGCTTAGAAAATTGTTAATGTAAATGTGCTATGTTCACTCATTTTTGCGCAACTATTCATTCAACCGAGACCACCAGCAAATTCCAACATACATATTCTTCACATAAACATATTTTTAACAGATCATTAATATATATTTTCGGTAAACGAGTATTATTTTATTTAAAAAACTTTTATGACATACAGAGACCCCTATTAGTATCTATTTGTTACTATTAATTTTAAAACTTTTGTGGAATAATATGTCTCACAATAAATATGCAGTTAATTGTTTTCTTATACACATATTTCTGGCTGAGATAGTTAAATTGCAAATGGGGAGATAGTTATTTATTACAGACGAACGGATAAAAATGTATAAGATAAGTCTTTCATGCCCTATGTACAAGCAAAAAAATAACTTACAAAATCGGACGGTTAGAAAAAAGTTGAATGGAACAAAAAGACAGACGTACAGACAAATGAGACAAAAAAAATTAATATAATTCACTGCGTCATACCATTCAAACAATATATATTTTTAGCTTCCACACTACGTTTATAACGTAAAAAGTGGAAGGTATTAAAATCTGTCACCCACTTTCAAAGCCCGAACTTTAAATACTACAGGCAAGTATGATACGTCAAAAAATTCAGCGCATCGAAATTAGAAGACATTGAAAATTTCAGAAAAAAATCGAATTCAAAGTACTTTAATTATTTAAAAAACTGCAAAATTTAAAAAGTTTAATGCTCATTTAAAAAGCATAAGAAGCCATTTTGATTAGAATTAAATCACCGGTGCCATTCGCAACAATCACTCGAGAAACTTTAATTCTTTAAAATAATTAATTAAAAGAAATTTATTTTCGCGACATCAATCAGTTTGAAATGACGTCAAATATATTTCACTAAGAGATTCTTTGTGGGTATGTTGATAGGAAATGTTTTGGTTCTATTTAAAAGAGAGGAATATTACAAATTTATTCTTCGAAATATAAACTAATTTTTGCAAACGATAATAATTATTGAAGAAACTAGCCAAATATAGCGTGTAAATGTTTATAAAAATAATTAATTTTGTGTTTGGTGACTTTTTCCTGTTGAACACAAATGTTGTGTGGAAGCGTGCTGAGTGACAGATTCCGTTACAAACCTACTTGTTTAATCGTACAGTTGGAACGGAAATTGAATAGGATATGGGTAGATGGACGGATGGATAATCATACAAAAAGTATAATATAGATCTCTCATGCCATATCTTTCAAAAAAATTGAAAATCGTTCTGTTAGAAGACACAATAAAAGAGGTGTGGGGACAGATTTACAAACAAATGAAAAAAAAGCGCACAGTATAGACAAATAAACAAAAGGTATATAAAAAATAGGTATTTATTTCTCACTATTCAAACAAAAAGATTTTTTAAGGCTATGTCTTCTCTACGACATCAAACGAAAAAAAGGCAACAAATGCAACAAAATTTGGCGACCGCCAAGGGCTCCAAGCGATGCAATAGCATGGAGGCTGACTCTGCCAAGTCGCCAAGTTTTGTTGCATTTGTTGCCTTTGTGGCATTTGTGACGTAGTCAGGACATAGCCTAAGATCATTTGGTTAGAAGGGAATTTGTAGGGGGGAACGGGGGAGAGACAGATGAAAATGTCCACCATGTCAATGACCTAACTTTCATTTGCTTAATTCTTTCGAATGAAAAAAAAAGAAAGTTCGTTGCAATATAAATGTTAAGATTATGTAAAATATTATAAGAGCAAAAATAACATTACATTGTTTTTCATAAGAAAGTCACATGACCTATGGAATAATGAAGTTACGAATCAATGGAATCGATATATGGCGGAACCATCGGGAAGTTGCCAAAAAAATGCAAAGAAAAATCTAAACTCATTTCTAAGCAAGTCTTTAATAAATGTTATTTCCGAATCATTCTCTGTTGCGAACAATCATTTACAAATATTTTTAAACAAAGAATTGCAAAAAACGATAACTAAAAACATGGTTGCGATAAATTTCGTAGCATAAATTAATTATTGCATTTTCATAGTATTTCGCAAAGTACGAACAATACCGCTTAAAGTGTAATTATTTTTTCAAGATTTTGAAATTAAGAAACAGCAAACTGCAATATCACTTTGATTTAGGAAATTCCCATGAGTAAATGGCAAATCGAATGTTTCAAATACACGTTTTCAAAGGTCTTCATCATTCATTAGGAGAAGTTTTTGAAACGGTTTGTATTGCTTTAGATTTCATTTCAAGATGAAACTACCTCTAATATTATTGTGTGCAGCAGCTCTACTGAATGGAATTCTTTGCCAAGGTATATGTTTTTAAAGATGGCGTATTTTTATTTATTAAAAATCAATGAAATGGAACAAGAATAATATTGTTGTTTATGGGTGATGGTTGATTCTTTTAAGTGTCAAATTTTTAGCAACATTCTGGTAGGACTATATACTGGTAGGACTGCTCTATATTAAGGAAACGCGTCAACTTTGGCGCGTTTAAAAAAACACTTTTTAACGACTCATCAACGCTCATTTAGACTTTTATAGCTATTGAGCTATAGCTATCATTTATCTATAAAGCTCTAAACGTGTCCCCAAATGATGTAACTGTTTGCTACTGCAAATGCGCTCCGACATTTTTCTGGAGCCTAACTGGTCACACTTTTGAGATCCGTAGGCATTGAGAGCAGTCCTTCCAGTAGATTTATTATCGATCAGGAGTTCCCAACCGGTGGTACGCGGGAAAACTTCATGTGGCACGCGTGAGTAATGTGAGCAAAATGGTGCTATTAGTAGCTTCTGTACGCATGAGCTGTGAGCTTATTACTAATTATTTAAAAGAGAAATCTTTAACTTCTGGATGGGATGGAAAACCTAGTACCCTTTGATCTTCTGGCTAGCTCTGCTATTTTTGATGCCATTTGTTACGAGTAACTTGTGTGAGAGCGGATTTTCTGAACTCTTGTACATAAAAAATAAACATAGAAGCAGAATAAGTTTTGAAGAGGACTTAAGAGTGAAGATAAGTTCCATGACTCCTAATGTTAATATTTTAATCACAAGCAAATAACAACAAGTTTCGCACTAAAGACTATAAAAGTATATTTTGTACGATGATTAATTTTTTTGATGAATTTGTACTATTTTCTATTAAATAATTTTAGACCTATGGGTAATAAATAAAACTGTAAATTAATACCATTTTCATCTTTTTATTTCTCCTTAAGCATGTTATAAATAAACAAATAGCTAACCATTAAATATGAGATTAAAGATTTCTCTGGAATTTAAATCAAAAAGCTTTTGAACAGTTTTAGAAGAGATATTTTACGTTTATTAAAATATTTAGATCTGGTGGTACGCCAAAATTTCTCAAAAAATCAAGTGGTACGCAGGTTCAAAAAGGTTGGGAACCCCTGTTATAGATCTTTGATTTTCAATCATTCAGCAAGTCATCGGTTTTGTTCGAATTCGAAGCGAGGAATTGAAATTTAACTTTATGTTAGAGACAGGTGAATATATAACCGGAATGAGGTTGTTAAAACTAAATGTAGCGCTTTCCAAGGTTGTCGTATTAAAGTTTACTGGTTTTAGCCTTTCAGTGATCTTTTCTAGCTTAGTCAACAAAAATGTGCTTTTGATGTCTGTCTTTTTAAACTTCTATTGCATTCGCAAAACGTAACCATGAAAGCGTACCTTGTGTTTTCCTGCTGTTTAGTCTTTTTGGACAAAGTGCTATGTCAAGGTAAATTCGCTATTTTTCCATTTTTATTTAAATGAACTGATTAAATTAATCAGTTCATTTGATGGTTTATTGTTCTACAAACTCTAAAAATATTAGTGCAATATACTTGTAAAAGCATTTGCCTTTTAAATCCTTCCATTACCATATGGTCACAACAAAAAGTTTGGATCTATAAAAGCATATTATTTGTTCCTAGGTTATATTTTTATAATTTTTGTTTTCAGTTATAAGCTGGTTACTACTATAAATTGTCCATACCAGATTTACTCTATCATTTTTTTGTAATTGTTTAAAAATGCATAGTAAAAATCAGGCTTTAATAAATCAATTTTTACGTGTGTGTGTGAAAGAACGTATTGTAACACCTTACAATAATATTTTTATAATTGCGTGAAAAAAATCCGATTTTTACACTAGAATTTTAATATCAGACGCGTGCGAAAAGTTATACTTTTTAGAAACAGTGATAAAAAATTACTTTTTTTCACCCAAAAGCAGTAAAAAAAAGTACTTTTTTTCACTCTTTTCAAAAGATGCCAACATTTCAAGTAAAATTTCTATTTCATAATCTTCATAAAATCCAGAAATATATTGATCTGCTTTATTTATAAATATTATGCGCAAACGTGTCATTATTTCACTCGCTCGTACCTCGCTCGTGAAATAAAATCCACTAGTTTTAAAAAGTGTTACTTTTCACACTTGTTGCATAAATAACTATTTTGTGACAGAAGGCCTTATTTTGTTAATACCTCCTCTAAAGAAAGGTCATTTTCAAAAAATAATCTAGTGTTCACTCTGTTAGTGGGAAGACATAATAATATTATTTCAACTGTAGCGGTCCACTGCACACTCAACGCAACCACAAATTCAATAAATAAGGATGATTTACTATTTTTATTAAATGATTTAAGTAAACCATACTATAACCATAGATATCATAGTTAAAGTATTAGACTGGCAGATCACGTGACCTCCAATGCTAACGACGGGACGCGCATGGAGGCCAAATAAGAGGGCAAAATGGCCAGCGTTGCTGCCACTTTAAGGAGAAAAAATACTACGAAAAAATACCATCTAATTCTAAAATTACAAAAAAAAAATACTAGAAAAGAATTTAAAGTCACTAAAAAGTTCCATAATGCAGCTAGTATTTTTACGATATTTTTTTGTAATTTTAGAATTAAATGGTATTTTTTCGTAATATTTTTCTCCTTAAAGTGGCAGCAACACTGGCCATTTTGCCCTCTTATTCTGGTCTCCATACGCGACCCGTCGTTAGCATTGGAGGTTACGTGATCTGCCAATCCAATACTTTAACTATGAAATCTATGACTATAACCGATCTTGCAAACTGTAACGGTTTTAAAAAATTCCGATTAAATTGTGATTCAAACATTAATTCAAATTACTGTGTGCTTTGGCTATTTGGTTTAAAAGACCGCTCTTCAAAAGGGAGGTAAGAAAACATTTTTATAATAGGATTATCAATAAGTGGAATGCTTTACCAGATTATGTTGTACATTCGAAGAGAGTAGAAGAATTCAAGAAGAATCTCGATAGTTATTGGACATCCCTAGTAAAAAAAATAGTAAACTTTTGAACAACTTTGCTGGATCTCAGGACTGTTGAATTTGTTTTTATGTATTACTAAGAAGCAAATTATATTAATTTGAATTTTATATGCAGTCTGCAGTGGAAACACGACCACAAACACGAATAAAAGATGCGTCTACAACTGCAAATCTTACTATAGTCCAGCTCAAATCTGTAAACGGGAGCCTAAACTTGCATGCATGTGCCGGACTGGCTACGTTTGGGAAACGTTAATTGGTGAATCACGGTGTATCCTACCAAAAGATTGCACAGACAGTGACGTAGGAGGTTTGTGTTTTAATATATTATCGAGTCATCCATTTCCAAAAGTGCCAAATTGACTGGCAATCTGTCCATAAGCTGGCACAATACTATGCTTCCTACACGCGTTAAGAGGGATTGTTAGTCCCACGGAGCTAATGCATTAGTTTTGGAATCACAACTTCCGCAGAGAAGTAATGCTTTGCCATGTTAGCCCTTTTCCCCAGGTAGGGGAATCAACATAACATCGAAATGAAACAAATTTGAAACGAAAATGTTATGTAGTTATTGAATTATATATTTTTGAAGTTTTAAAATGCCAAAAATATACAGATGACGACACTATTTTAAAAATTCATTAATTAATAATTAAATATCCGGATGTTATTTTCTTTTCAATTTTCTTTAAATTGATGTTATGATGATTGTCATACCTGGTGAAAATGGGATAACATGGCGAAGCAATTCTTTTCCAAAAGTTATGATTTCAAAACTAATGGTATTAGCTCTATGGGACTGACAATATCTCTTAAACTCAGTCGCCATAGCGACAGTGGTTGTCCCGGTACTTACACTTACTGAAACAACCAACTGATTTAAAAAGGCCAGAAAAGCTCTATATGGACGCCACACATCCATCCGGTTCGGGTTGTTGGTTGTTTTGAAAGAGAGGAACGAAACCAGTTCGGAACCTGAAGATTATAGTTGGCCATGCACGAATAGGTTTCATACTTTTTCTTCGGAAAAGCCAACAATCCGAACAGGCTGATATCGTGAAGTCACGAAGAGGTTCTGTGGCCTTAAAGTTGAGTAGGCCATGGAATATACTGGTCGAACCTGAAAGCTACCAGATGAAAATCTGGAGTTTTGGAACATTGACGGGGGGCGGAGTTTACGCCCGTTAGCAGACCAATATTGCTTGTGGGTATATAACCAAGCAATTTGGCTCTTTTGTAAATTGACTACTCAATTATGTTACTGTATATAAATAGGATATATATAGACGGACCGAATATTAACTTAAATAATAAATGAGGTATGATGAGTTTAATTGGACGTATAGAAATTTCAAAAGGAGTTAAAAGAAAATGCTATCATTGGTATAATTTTTTAAATAATGTAACAGTATAATAAGTGTTTCTTGAAAATTCTAAACCAACTAATAATTTTAAAAACGATTTATACATTCATCGTAAGTAATAAGTAGACAGTAAATGGAACCAACCAGGATAAAGTGTGGATGATGACCAATGTGTATCAAAATCTGTGTTGAACTTATGAGACTAAGTTTTAACTCAAACAATTTGCATTGAGGAACGCCATCAATTTCAAAAGTAATTAGACAACCATATGACTCTTCCTTTTCCCATCTAAGTTGAAGTCTGTTGACTGTTGATTACCTGGCTTTTGACGAACCAATCAAGATTTATATTGTAGAATACACTGTTAAAAATTATGCACTTTGTTTCACCAAAAATATGGTTCCTAGTAGCTGCAACGGCTGTGTGGTGAAACGTTAAACCATATTTTTGGTATTCGGTTGTACCATTTCTCAGGTTTTTGTTTCCAAATCCAGAAAAATGGTTCAACCAAACACCGAAAAAAAGGTGAAACATTTCACCACACAGCCGTTGCAGCTACTAGGAACCAATATCATGGTGAAACCAAGCACAAAATTTTTAACAGTGTACGAAGATTCGAGCTGCATAACCGCCTTTAGTCCATCATATTCAGATTCTTTCCGAAAATATAACCTAGGAAAAGGTTAATGATTGATTACGCCACATAATCAGGACCAGATTAAGGATAGTATCCTGTCAATAGTTTTACCAATATATCAATAGGTTCAGCCGTCTCTATAGTTAAAATTGCTTTATACGTTGGCTTAATACAGCAAGAAGATATAGTTGTTTTGGTCCTCCGCCAGAAAGCAACCTCAAATAACATCCATGCTAGATGGCGCTGATTGACAACTGCGTTACTACCAGTCAGCTATAATTTCTAACAAAATTGGTATATAAGCCGAAACAAATATTAATTATTTGTATTTTTATTTTCTTGACTTTGTTGTTATTACTACTATTTTATATCTCGTAAAAAACACATTTAGTTTTTTTTTTTAAAAATACTTTGATAGATATTGAGATATAAATGATATCAAAAATAATGCCACAAAGTCCTTGGGACTAACTGTGGCGGTCAGCATAAATACCCAATACTAGCCCTCGCGACCGAGTAATTACTTTGTTTCAGTTTTGGGCTCGCATGCAAGAGGTCCCTATATCGAAACCGGACCGGTCTATACTTCTTCAGTGGTGACTTCGGACGTGGCGCCATCCAAGGGACGTGGCGTCATCTGACAACCTTCACGCAACCGCAAAGCAAAGTCCTGAGCTTCAAAGCAGGCAGCAAAAGTCCTGAGACTCACATCAGGCAGCAAAGTCCTGAGACTCGCATCAGGCAGCATCACCACCCCACATTAATCGTTCCTCCTACGACTCACTGGAAGGGGAGTACTGTGGCGGTCAGCATAAATACCCAATACTAGCCCTCGCGACCGAGTAATTACTTTGTCGCAGACGGTTCAGTATTGGGCTCGCATGTAAGAGGTCCCTAGATCCTCATAACTCTCATAGCTACAGACATACGCCGTAGTATATTGCACAGTTTAAAGTTGTTTCAAAGCAATTACTCATATAAAAGCACATTTAAAAAAAATTTAGATAACATTTTTATGTCAAAGTTGTTTATAAATGTCAGAGAAGTGCTGACAATAGAGTTAATTTTAAGAATCAGGACAGACATTGGGAAATAATCAGGTGACTGTAGACAGATAAAATCTTGACGTGCTTGCAAATGTTTATTACTTTTTGAATTTGTATTTTTTATGGAAATAAAAAAAACAATCATGTTATTTTTAGAGTGAGTTTCCTTTTATGTGATCCAACTAGAGAAATTTTTTGAGTTGTTAACAAAAACTGTCTTTTAGGTGAACCAACTGGTGGCGAGAATAGGCGTAAAAGATCTCCAATCGTTAATTGTCCACTGGGTGGCTGCTTCGGAGACTGTTATATAACTACTCAAGGAAATGAATGCGTCTGCAAATGTCCTCCAGGCCACGAATCGTAATGATTCCAAGCCAAAGGTTGGCTTTACACAATGGTGTTTTATGTGATGTTTGTTAGATGTGATAAAATAAAGGAATAAAATAGTATGTATATCATTGAATATGTTAGAAATTAAGGAGACATAAATTTGCGAAAACGAAACTAACTTCCCCAATGTTATGAAGACATTGGATATAGTGTGCATCCACATTTTTTTTACCTATTGTTTTCAGACTTCAGACTTGCTGTTATGCTTAGGTATTAATAAACCCCAGGTTTGTGATTTTTTAAATTATCCCTAAGTTAATTCAAAAAAAAATTTATAAACTGAGAAGCAAAGCAATGCTTTATAGTGAATATATATTTTATTTACCTAACCCCAAACTTATCAATGCCTATGCATACCAACAAGTTCGGAAGCTAGTCATGAAAAGCTATCCAATTTCTCCATAGGTTAACATTAGAGAAGTTAGCTTGACTTTCGAAAATTCATTTCCCCTTTAGTCATAGAACTTAGTCACTTCTAAAAGGAGGGGATCTGAGTCTTTGAACGAATCGTAAGGATTCCAAAATATGCTCTTACAAAATGACCATGTATGCTCTTGAAAAGTATGCTCTTACAAATGATTGTGCTATATTTAGGGTGACTCGGGGTAATTATTGGACAGGGCTCAAAAACATAATGCATCATAATTTATTACGTCTAACAAACTAAAATTTGTTAATTGCATGTCCAGAAATGCTCTGATTAATTATTGTTATTCGATAAGTACTTTTTCTCAAAAATATATTATTAACCCAACGCGTTTGAAAAACAATGGTTTAAACTTTTGTTCAATCGATGCCAAATTGTGTATTATTTTTTTTTACATGATCTTAAATTTTGTAATGCTTAGTCATATATGTTTATGAAGGTGGTTTGTGCTGAAAAACACCGTCGTAGGATGAATAGTGACACTGTGACATGCATGTTTAGTTACGGGGTAATTATTGGACAAAGCGAGGAATATGTTGGAAATGCTATGGGATAAGACACACAGCATCGCAGTATGCTATTTACTTGGTATAAGGCTCTGGAAAAAATTATATATTTGAGTTATTATGTTCTCAATTTTGAGAACATTGTAGGTTTATAATAATTCTAAATACATTAAAATAGTTTAATTTTAATTTAAACAAATAATTTATTGAAGTTTTATTTAAATAATTAAATTAGTGTTAATTTGAAAGACAATAATCACATTCTGAAAGGTTCAGTGCAAATGACTTTGAAATAAAGTAAGTTTGAAAATTTATTAATACATATGAACTTAAATCTGTAATTTATTAAATACTTAAAGGTTTAACACAATTACAAATGTATTTTACTTATATATTCCTTAATAAAATTTACAATAGTAACACCAAAAAAGAATGGGATCATACCTATTTTAATATCTAGTTGAAACTGAACCGCTAATTTAAAAAAAAGTCCATAAGATGTCCATATGAAAATCTTTCTCCGCTCTTTAATTAGAACAATTAAAGAAGAAAGAGTATGTTGGGAATCTTCTAATGGAAACGATTCCTTTTTTTTTGTAATTAGCGATCCAATTATGGGACATTTCTTTCTTTTTAACTTAAGTCTGTTTTATTAATTAACTAAATACTAAAAAGTTTAACCTATTTAAAAATATTTTTAATAAAAAATATTTTTTTACTTCAACTATTAATCAAAAATACAATAATAACACCAAAAACAATTTGTATCATATCTATTTTTCAATCAATTATAAATTGAATAGCCAATTACAAAAGAAGTCATGTCCGTATGGAAACTTTCCCGCCGATCTTTTTTTAGAACATTTTAAAGAAGGCAAAAGCTAGTTGGGAAATCTTCTAATGGAAATAACGCAATTAGCTATTCAATAATTGGACATTTCCGCAATAAGCGATTCAATTATAGGACCTTTTCGCAATTTGCAATTCAATTACAGGATATTTCTCTTTTGAAATGAAGCCATTGTGAGCAGTACCTCTCCAGCAATATGAGGGTTATTCTCCATCAACCAATCCCACTTTTCGCCTTTTACCACCTCAGATTTATTCGAATTGACGAACTTCAAACACGCGTATTTCAAATCCACAAGATTCGAATTTTTTTCACTCGCTTGAAGCATTTCGGTTACATTTTTCACGGTGATGCTCGACTTCAAGAAATCGAAAAGAAATCCTTGAAGTTTAGGAAGTTGGAATTTCTTCGAAGCTGGATATAAATCCATGGCAAAATCGACTTTCAAGCGTCGCACCGCCTTACCTGTATACATATAATAAAGCACTGCTTCCATTACTAAACTCGTAACATCCTTAATGGTTATATCGCCACTGCTGTTTGCGTTTTCATCACAAATGTTTTTGAAGTAATCTGAACGAGATGACAAAATGGCCTTGTGGGCGGATACAGGAGTACCGGCACACACTAGGGTAACGTCACAAAATAGCTTTTTCTTGTATAATGATTCATATTCTGCCAACAAGTCATTAACTGAATCAATGCGAGTACTGTTCCTCTCGTTGTCGAAGCACATGGGTTCGTTACACTCATTTACTGATGACTGCTTCTCGGTACTATCATTTACTGATGACTGTTTCTTTGGCGACGTTACACTTTCATAGGATTCCTCACCTAGAATATTATAAGGATGGCTGAACTTGTTTATTACTTTGGATGCATTGGAATTCATGTTTGGACCAGAAAAATCCTGTTTGTTATTGGCACACGTTTCGGAACTGCTACAGAGTTGCGTGCTGTTGTCCGGAAGAGGAACCTCGACGTACAATATGTCCATTTCACAACGTACAGTTAGCGTGTGGTCCATCAACAATTCCTTTTTAGATATTGCAGAAAGACAGATGACCTCGCATTCGTCAAAATCCCCACGATGTCGGAAGTTCTTTTCCTTTTTCTGCATCAGCTGTACATTGTTCAATGAAACGATGGATATGGAATATTTTACGCCAACAGCATTCAAGTCGTTCGACACTTTCACCAAATTTACAACCATGTAAGGTCCTTTAGGATATTTATGTTTCTGGAACACCACTAGCTTCCATTCTGTTCCATCCTTTGGGTTGGTGCAAAATATCGGACTCGAAATTTCGTACTTTCTGTCAAGAAACGGTTCGAAGTTTTCAATTGTCCATTCGTAGACAAACATTGTGTTCTTCAATTGGGATGTGCCATGAAACACTTCTTGTGAAACTGTTTGAACTATTTTCGAATACTTTGCTGATGACTTTTCCATTTCTATTCTACCTCGGCTATGAAAAAGAATAGCAACAAGCATTTGAGATAAATAAAACTTTACCTGGAACAATGACGCTCGTAATATTAACAAACGAAACCTTTCTCTATTAGATAAGCTTATCACTGCTTGCAGAGCCTAAATAGGTGAAAACCACAATGAATTAAGTCCGAGAAGGAAACCACTTTGCACACTAGTAAAACTTTTATGAAGATATTTCAGCATTATTGATAAGATACGAGTGCTTCAAGTGGCGCAATTCTACTTGGAGTTGCGTCAGTTTACTTCTAAATGCACCTTTTGTGGTATCTATTTATATTCAGCAAAATGTGGGTGTTTCTCACCTTTATCGAGAAATTTAGATATCACCTTTTTTTAAAACGGTTTCTGTATTTGGTTTTATGTCTTACCCAGTGAGCAATGTTACATTAAGATTACGTGAAACCTCATTCGTACATCACAAAGAAAATATTATGTGATTTTAAAATGCTAAAACTTCGGAAATATTTGTCGCGCATACAAACTAAAGACCGTTTTAATACTTAGATTTGGTCTCTGCATTTAAAACAAAAAAAAATCAATTTCTTGTGAAAATGACGATCAAAACAATCTATGTATAACACTACCGTACGTAGCTTTATAATGACATTAATATCACCAATCAAACTAATGCTTTATTTTTAAGCCAGCTTCAACACGCATTAAATTTAGTCACGGACAGCTTAAAACCTTTGTAGTAGACCACATTTCTATGGGAGCACTCATAGAGGTAGGAAGGATAATAGAGAGGTCCTTGTATATGCGCAGTAGCGCACAAATAAAGCAGGCTAGAGCGGTGCATCTTGGGATACCTCGGTGTCAGTATGTTATACGCAGTAGCTCGAAAACCCTGACAGCCCTGCTTCAAATCATCGCAATTGGAGAGGCCCTCTACAGAGCGGTGCATCTTGGGATATCTCGGTGTCAGTATGTTATGCGCAGTAGCTCGAAAAACCTGACAGCCCTGCTTCAATTTCTCTCAACTGGTGGACCTCTCTACACCTCCTTCCTACCTCTATGGGAGCACTGGACAGGATCCACAAACAAGGATAAAATTATGTTTCACAGAACTCAGTTACAGATACAGCTGCGAAAAAAACGACACACACCTTGTTTGTAGGCTGATATTAAATAGAAGTTTGTGAGAGATGTCAGTTTTGAAGCAAAAAGTGAAAATTAAAATGAACATCATCATTAAAAATGTATTTTCTAGATTATCTCATTAAAAATCTAGTTTAACACATATGAAGAAAGAGTACAGGGGAAAAAGAGCTTGATTTCGTAGGAATCTTTCCGTATTCTTTTGTGCTTAGCGGACATTGGCGACAGAAAACCGGTTTTTCTTTCGGTTCTTCTTTCACGGTACAAACGTGTGACTCGTGTCCACTGATCTCTGGCGTTAATCAGGGTTGCCGTGAGAGAAAAAGTGAGTAAGCGGTTTTCTTACACCAGTTTAGGTGATGACTCGGTATTGTTGCCAAAGAATCCTGATGCAGACAAACTCCTGGGAAATCAAGCTGTTTTCCCCTGTACTCTTCATATATATAAAAAGGTTGAGCACCATCCAAAATAAACCAAATAAAAAATTTCCTTAACTGTCAGAAAGTGAAGTTTTAATGAAAGTGAAGTTTAATGAATGAAGTTTTAATGAAAGTGAAGGTTATTATGGGCTCCACCATTCGTTGAGGGATTTGGAGACCTTTTGAGGAAATTATGGCCCAAAATGAGAATACAAAAATTGTCGACCAACAACAGGCCAGAGGCCGAGCAAGGTTGGTCCAAAATAAATCTAATACATTACCAGTTTCCAATGACCGTCAAGTTTCTTCTTAAAATCTACTCTCTTCGAATGCACCACATAATCTGGTAAAGCATTCCACTCATTGACAACTCTATTGTAAAAATAAGGTTTTCTTACCTCCCTTCTAAAGCTCGATTTATTCAATTTCTGATCATGTCCTCTGGTCCGGCTATTTAAGGTAAAACCTAAGCCCTCCATGTCTCCCTGTTTTATGAACTTGAGAATACTTTCCAGATATTCACTGCAACAATGCCACGACGTATGATAGTGCAGAGGTGCCGATCCCCCCCAGAGCTAACGACGCACCCCCCCCCCCCCCTAGAAAATTATTACCCCCCCCCCTAAAAAAAAACGGTGAGGATTTTTTATTTATATGGGCAAATGGGAGTACTTAACCAAAATAGCCTCTAACTACATCTTTACGGTGTATATAGAAAACCTTATAGTAAAATGATATTTCAAGTACCATCGAATGGGGTAACTTAACTTTATCCAAGAATTAAAACCCCAGTACTGACTTTCTTCTTAAATATTTTTCTACTGATAGGTCAAAGCAGAGTTGCCCCTAATCGAAAAAGGGAAGCACCTTTTGGAATATCTTTTATAATACGGAATTACAAGCTATTTTTAATTTTCCTTTAAAAAGGTTGTAAAAAAAAAGCCAAAGCTATCGGAATCTAAATAATTGGTAAAAATTCCGCTCAAAATTTATGTAATTATATTATTTTTTAAAACAATAAAAATAGCCGGACACGTGATCCATTCAAAAACGGCTTCCAATTCATTCCCTCAATTCTTAATGCATAAAAAAAGTTTATCTTGGTATAGCTTTTTATTTAATACAACACATTTGACATTATCAAACACATCAGAATTATTTTATAATGTTTACAGAGATTGCTTCACTTAAAAAAAATTTAAAATTTAAAAATTAAAGTTAAATATAACAAAATTCTTACCGTGAAACTCGGAATTGCACTATTTAATTATCTTCAATTACCCAGACCCGTCACATTTGAGACAAGACGACAAGTATTTTCTACTGATTCTAAAGCAATCATTTAGTTATTTTGGCTTCGAGTCTAATTTGGCGGGAAAAAGTCAAAAATATTATCCGAAGGTCATTAATGCGTAATGTTATACAAAGTTAAGTTCGAAAGATTTATGAGCCAGCTGCAAAATATGGCGGGAATATCTCATTGATTCCATTGGCAAACTATCATGCGAACGTCATCAATTCACCGAAATGTTTTATAAACTGCGTGCGATTTATGAGTGTTTACACTTTGTTACAGTGATCGGATTGTTTATTGGAAATAATTGTCAGAAATCGTATCGTCTGGTAGACGCCAACGAACATAATTTATAACTCCTTTTTTCCCTGGTGTTGCTTTGAATTATGGTTGCCCATCCCTATTCTTTGAAGGCAAAAATATAAAAAAAAAATTGGAGCCACTTTTGATTATCTTGCCACTTTGTGTTTTATTTTAAACCAAATAAAAATTCGCCAGAGTACAAGTTCTGAGACCCCCCCCCCCCCCGGTGTTGCGTCGGCTGGGGGGGGGGGGGCAGATAATGAGTAAGAATAAGAGTTAGCTGAGTTTTTTTTTATCAAGATTGGATGTTTATTAATAATTTTTATAAAAAAATTCAACCCCCCCCCCCCCCCTAAAATTTCAACGACGCAGTCTGCGTCGTTATCCCCCTTGTAGGCACCCCTGGGGGTTTTTGGGGTTAAATTAGGTAAAACCAAAATATTACGGTCTTGCTACTTTCTTTTTCTTTTACTTTTCTGCTACTTTACTTTTCTTTTTTGGCACGTAGTGTACATTAATGCAAAGAAATTGAGGTTTCTAATCATGATTTTTTTATAAAATATATTTTTTAAGAATACAAAAATATTTTTGGATGAAATAAGGAATTATATTTGGAACAGTAAGAAGCAGTAAATAAAAAAATAAAATAGCTTTTCCTGTTTTTTTTTGGGTTTTTTTTGGAGATATAATAAAAATTTAGAAACTTTTTAGCATTACGGACGCTCAACTTTGAATGCTTATAAGTCAGTAAATAATTCCTGAAAGTTAACAAAAAATTGATATTTGAGATAACTTGACAGTGTTTAATAATTTAATATCAAAAAAATTGAACGGCGCTTTTGGACTTTTTAAAGGTGTTGCTTATTTTAATATGCAGTCACCTTATGCAAATTATTTTATAGGAAATTAATTCTTCACTTTTCGCAAAGGAAAATGACATTTCGCTCAAAAACTTCTGTTTACTAGCAGTCGAGAAACAAGTTGTGAATCGTTTGGTTATACATAGCTGTAAGAAACGGAGGCTCAACGGAGACATCAACTCAGTGGCAAAATCAAAATTCAGGGATACGACCATCAAGTTAAAGAACCAAATCTGTGAATTAACAACTAGCAGAACAATAGCAAAAACCTTAACTAGACTGAGAACTGGACATCTGGGGGGAATGAAAATCCAGCCAGACGGCTCCAGAAAGTACCCCACCTGCAAAATCTGCCTCGACATAGAACTAAGTCCAACACATTTTCTCATGTCCAGCCATCCTTGCAAAAATGCAACAGATTAGTGACTCTCCGCTAGATGACCTTTACTCCCAAAACTGCCTTCAGATTGCTGAGGCTGTGTGGAACACACACGGTCACATCTAATACCTCAACCTATCCATAGACAAGACAACAACAACAACAACAGAAACGGTGTTGTAGGATGTCCGTCAAGCTTCAAATTGAAATCACAACTTGGCGAGTATTTCAATACACATTTAAGAGGGATTGTTTGCCATGTTAGCCTTTTTACCCAGGTGTGGGAATCAACATAACATCGAAATGAAACAAATTTGAAACGAAAATGTTATCTAGTTTTTCAATTATAAATTTTTGAAGTTTCGAAATGAAAAAAATACACAGCAGATGGCGACACTATTTTAAAACTTCATCAATTAATAATTAATAACCGGATGATATTTTCTTTTTAATTTTGTTTTAATTTGATGTTATGATGATTCCCATACCTGGGGGGGATGAAAATGGGATAACATGGCAAAGCAATTCTTATTCAAATTTTGTAATTTCAAAACTTATGCATTAGTCTATGGGACTGACAGTCCGTCTTAAATATTGGGTCCAGGTGGTTTTCTTAACTAGAGTTTTGTTGGTGAGCTGTTATACGTTAATCCTAGCAACCCTGAATGTCTTATTTTCCTCATTTCGCAAGACCCTTGGCAAATGGAACACTGTTTGACTAAAAGAGGAGATAATCAGTAAATATCTCCAACTTTACCCATGATATTGGAGAGGATTCATGAGGTAAAGAACGTAGATTACTGGAGCAAATAGTTTGTTTGTATAAATTAACATGTTTTAATGATTCTCAAAACTGCTCTGCTTCAACTTTGGTTAAACCTTCTAGCATGGGGGAACTTGAGTTTTACAAATCTTACCATATTCTTAAAATTCACAATAACATAGTTTATTCATCCAACATTCCAGAGTTCTCCACAATTTGGAAACGCCTCATAGCAACAGAATAAAGTTTCGTTTCTCCCACGCCCATTCCCCCTCCCTCCCTCCCTCTAAAGCCCCTTTCCCTATATCATGTTTCACAACTTCGCGTCGTCAACTGCTACTTTGTGTTGTGTGCTGTTCTGATGAAGATGGGCGTTTTGAGGCCCATTGGAACATGTAAACTTGTACCAATAAACTATTAGCGCCAATTATCTACGTTGTTTACCTCATGAATCCTCTCATAAAAGAGTGTATATCTCAAAATTCTTCATAGTGAACCGACGAAAAAGTGGACATGAACTCAAACAAGTTGAATGAAACTTTTGGATATCCACACAGTGAGTATTCAAAGCGTAGTTATAATTTCACAACAATTTCGTATTGAAAGTTTAGTTTTAAACAAACTTCAGTCATCGCAATATAAAAAAATATTTTTTCAAAAGACGAGATTTAAGGATACTAAAATGTCACTGCAGGTTTTAATCAACCATTAACAAATAAAATATTAGGAAAAACGTTACTCATCACATAAATTTGAAGTGTGTACATCGTAAAATAATTTTATGTAACTCTAGTTTCTCAATCTGGGAATTTTGCAAAAATATTGCACGTAGGAAAGCAATACTTCTGGCATGTGTTAAAATTTGGAGAGAAACCTCAATTATGGGATTACAAAGCCAAATAAAGTTCTTGTCATGGTTATGAAACTAGCAGAATACAACCTGCTTTGTCATATTTTAGAAAATCCCCATTTTTTTTTAAAGGAATTTCTCAACTGAAACTAAAAGCTCACATTTCTATATATAAACGTCTGTGTGGAAAGCAAGTTTTCATTTTGTTGGTAGAAAAGTCTCAGCGTTGCCTAAGCTTAAAATTATTATGAAGATAACCTTAATAACGTTGTGTCTGTGTGCCGCGTCACTACTGAGTGGAATACAATGCCAAGGTATGAGAGTTTTATACACTTAGTTATAGGGACAAAGGTGGCCCAGTGGGTTTGATCACAGCCCATTATACGCTAACAATATGCGCACTGTGCCAGGTACGGGCTCGATTCCCGCCTTCGCCCTGGGTGTACTTTCTGTGTGTCAGTAAAAATGCAGTCTATGTCTGTCTTACTTGACGAAGGTTTATAAGTGGGTTTCTGATCAAACCATAGATATCATAGTTAAAGTATTAGATTGGCAGATCACGTGACCTCCAATGCTAACGACGGGACGCGCATGGAGGCCAAATAAGAGGGCATAATGGCCATTGTTGCTGCCACTTTAAGGAGAAAAATACTACGAAAAAATACCATTTAATTCTAAAATTACAAAAAAATGTCGTAAAAATACTAGCTGCATTTTGGAATCTTTTTAGTGACTTTAAATCCTTTTCTAGTACTTTTTTTATAATTTTAGAATTAGATGGTATTTTTTCGTAGTATTTTTCTCCTTAAAGTGGCAGCAACACTGGCCATTTTGCCCTCTTATTTGGCCTCGATGCGCGTCCCGTCGTTAGCATTGGAGGTCACGTGATCTGTCAATCTAATAATTTAACTATGATATCTATGGATCAAACACACACATCGGAAAATACATGTACCAACATACCTACAATGCCACTTAGTTTATATTTATTACTAGCTTAATAAATCCGGTGTTACACAAGTACATCTATAATAATAAAAGAAAGAGTCTGTTTGTCTTCGGATCGTAAAAGACCTACTTATACTGCCCTCAGAAATTCGAAATTTTTAAGATAGATTCCCTTTAATACCAACGTGTGCACCTGAGGCTTAGTTTTTTCATATTTGTTCCTTTTTCAGAGAAAATTCGAATTTTCTGAAAAAATACACCACTTTCGCTCAAATCCGATCATTTTTTCCCTTTCGTGTTGCCATTCGACAGAAGAAATTAAAATGAACACAAAAATTAATTAAAGTTTAAATTGCTTATATTTTCTTGCCATTACCTTCAGAAACTAAATTAATGATTTGAAAAATAATTGACATGTTTCAAGTGACGTAATTCTGCCAGTCTCCATTCTCGGATTTTATTGTGGATTTATTTGATGATTTTTTCATTGATTTTTCTGTTGACTGCATGTATGTATATTTAAGCAATAAATGTATAGTTAAGCTATTACTGGAACTATGATGGTTAATAAAGGCCATCGCATTAGATCTGCATATTAGTGTCTTATGTCTTTATTTTTTCGCCAAATACGTTGCCAAACTCGCCAAATTAGTAACTAAAACTAGCCAAATAGGCAATTTCTTTTATAAATAATGTATAAGCTGGTTGGTTGTTCGAAGGTCATTGTGTTAGAGCTGTATAATGGGTGTGTTTGTATCTATATCTATTTTTTTGCCAAATTATTGCCCAAAACGCGCCAAATGAGCTAAAAGGTTTTATGTATTTATGAGGGAATTGTGATGACATTTTTGAGTGCATTTTATAGCTTATTTTTCATTTTGAAATTTTAAGGCAATGAAACGGGATTTTATACTTTATAACGAGCGGGAATAATAACATAAGTTTATGATCCTATAACAGGTTATATGTTACACATATTTGGAACGATTTGATATTTTTTTAATCAGTGCGAAGAACGGGTATAAATTTGCGATTCCTTAATAACGGAATCTTGTACATTATGTAAAATTTTACTTTATGCCAATTGAACCCTCTCTTTACTGGTCAGCACCGAATCAGGATATAATTCTCGATTTACAAGAATGAATCATACTTTTCCTATGGAGAAATTGGCTCACGTTAATCCTTCTATACTCAGCCCGTTGTGATTTAATAAGCTTCCCTCTTAAAACGTACTAATAATCAAGAGCCCAGGGTCCCCAGACCAAAGTTATTTTCTCACGAATGAAATGTATCGGATTGGGTTCGATTTTCATAGACTTTTAGTGTATGCATACCAGCTAGAGTAGACCGACGGCCAATTTACAGGTATCGTGTGCAAAAGGTAGGTAAATTATAAATTGACTTATGTCATTTTCTCCAGGCTGATTTTTACGTATGTTTTAGAAAATAATGTCAAAAGTTAACAATAGATTTGCCAGACACTTTCCGCCGGCCGAAATTCTTGCCAGACGCTTTAAACGTCAATGTCAAGTTCAGACTTTGTCCTACGCATCTGCTGCCTTGAGATGGCGCTGCAATCGTCCTCGGACGACAAAATGGGCGAGTTAAGCAGAAAAGAACTATGTGTGTATTGGCGAAAATGTTGTAAGCTAAAAACAACGTTATTTTGTAACATGTTTATTAATTTATTTTCTAATAAAATAAAAAATTATTAAATCGAAATGATAATCTTTCTCCTTTTTTATAACTTAGTTACCATAACGCTGTATTTAGCTTACAACCTTTTCGCCAATACACACATGGATTTTTTTTTTCATAACTTCCCTTTCTTGTCGTCCGAGGAAGGTTGTAGCACCATCTCGTGCCAGCTGACGCGTATAGGATCATAGAGGTAGGAAGGAGGTGTAGAGAGGTCCACCAGTTGAGAGAAATTGAAGCAGGGCTGTCAGGTTTTTCGAGCTACTACGCTTAAGATACAGGTATCCCAAGATGCACCGCTCTAGCCTGCTTAATTTATGCGCTACTGCACATATACAAGGACCTCTCTATTCTCCTTCCTAGCTCTATGTATAGGACAAAGTCTGAACTTGACAGGGACGTTTAAAGCGTCTGGCAAAAGTTTCGGCAGGCGGAAAGAGTCTGGCAAATGTATTATTAACTCTTGATAATATTTTCTAAAACATATGTAATTTTCTCAAGGCTGATTTTTACGTAAGTCAACTTATAATTACCTACCTTTTGCACACGACACCTGTAAATTGGCCTTTGGTCCACTCTAGCAGGTATGCATACACTAAAAGTATATGAAAACCAAACCAAAGAGTTCTATAGTAGGGTAGAGGAACGACTCGTAATGAGCTGCCATGGTTCACTTTGGAACCCGAATAGAGTTAGTTAATTTATAATTTTGATACTGAGAAAGGAAGTACACCCAGGGCAAAGGCGAGAATCGAACCCGCACCTGTTACAGCCCGCGGACTGCTAGCGTAATGGCCTGCGATCCAAACCACTCGGCCATCTGGCCCCACATGCCACCCTAATTGTGTCCGTGTTTGTCCATGGTGCTGTTGCCAGGTTAAGTCTCTACCCTACTATAGAACTCTCTGAACCAAACCTAATCCGATACATTTCATTCGTGAGAAAATAACCTGGGTCTGGGGGTCTTGGGCTTTTGCTCTATATAACTACTTACTCAACAATGAATATTTAATTAACAGATGCGATTAGGGCATGCCTTGGAAACACGACCTACGGACAAATCAGCGGCTGCGATTTGACGTGCAAGCAGCCGAAACCTCATGGGTGTCCACGATGGATTACACAGGGATGTGCGTGCAAACCAGATTACATAGCTGTTAGGAGCAGCCTCTTTCCTGAATGTGTCCTGCCTCAAGATTGCCCAAAAAGTTAAAAAGGTTTGTATATCTTTGACTGTCTAAGGCACTATACTGGACTGAAACTCTGGAATGAGCATCGTAACGCTCGCAAATAGGGTCGGTGAAGCCCGGCAACCCTGTAAGAGTGACCCAACTTTTGCCGCTAATCCTATACTTTACCTGTTAAAAATAGGTATTTTAAACCAACTTTTTCAATAATTTTTTTAACGGAAAATTGATGTTATTGCTTTAGAAGGTTCTTCATATGATGAAGTTTCGGAAACATGTACTTTTAAAAAATATAATTGCAGGAACAATCTTTAAAACTTAAATTCCTTGGAGTACTATTCTTGGCGAGCGATTTTAACGATCCAATGAAAACTGTCAAGTAAAGTGTCAATTGTGATCGGCGAATTCATGCCAAATGTGGCACATATTCTCCCTAAAGCTGTCGCCAAGTGACTCAAAAATAGGCTTCACCGCAGCTTTTAATGGGATGCTAATTCCAGAGTTTCAGTTCAGTTCAGTGGTCTATGGCCTTTGCTACCGTAGCTCCACAAGGTATGCCATGCAATTGGTCTCATAAGACAAAATACAGTAGAACTGCAATTATCCTCACTCCAATTATCCGAAGCGTTGCTGAATAACCAATTTTCAGAAGAGATATTCCCCCCGACATCTGTTACTAGATTGTTCCTCATTGTTGAGTGTCAGGCCAAGTTAATTTTTGTTAGACTAAAAAAATTTACTGGGGATGACATCCAACAGAGACTAACAGCAACAAATAGGCTGGGTATAAAGTTTATATGCACATAAACTTTTGGAGTAACTGTAACTGCTATTATTTTAGGTACGCATTTGTTATTTATGCAAATTATCTTTTGAATATATAGTACAGTTAACTATATCTACCATTTTCCATAGCTTCTTAAAGAAACCAACATTAGAATTAGAACAGAAGTTGATTAAAAAATCTTGTAAAAAGTTTTAACTCAAACTGCCAAACGCACTGCCAAACTTTGCTTTTGGTTTGGTTGATGACCACCCAAACTAGAACCGCATGATCTCGCAGCCCAACAACAGATTAAGTATAGTTCGCCTGCCACTTCTTAGCATCTCAAATATTTTGATTGTGGAAGATTCCACTATTAAAAGGGAAAGGAAGGTTATCATTTAGGCAAGAGATACTATATTTGGCGATTCATTGCTTTTATGGGAGCATATTTCGTTAAGGTTTAGAAACAGATTCTCAATTGAAGGGTATTGCGAACTTGCATCGGTTTCACTATCATTGCATAGTTATATTTTAATTCCCAGTGAATAGTGATACTGATTATGTTAAGTAATAAAAACTACAGATGCAAATCGATTGACGATCGAGTCAAGTCAATGAAATGCGCTTGTAATCTCGACGGCCCTATCAGCAATCAAGTATAATCCTTCTTTCACCAATAACGCATGTGTAGTTTCATTGTGACATATTATTTCCAACCCAACTAACCCAATAATGGGCCGTAGTGAGCCTAGTGGTCAGCGTCTCGGTCTCGGGATCGGAAGGTCCTGCGATCGAGTCCCGGTACCACTGAAGACCTACCGAGTATATGCGGAGTACGTGCTCGTTAAATCTGTTGGGTCCGAAAGTCCTCTAAGTTCCCATACCAAATCAATACCTCTGGGGGTGACAAGCCGATTCTGGGGGTCCTCTAGTTGGCCTCTGTCTCTAAAAATTAGATGGATCCACTTATGTGTGTGTGTTGTCTGTTGTGTTTGTCTTACTTGACGAAGGTTTATAAGCGGCTCGCTGACCAAGCACACAAACCTGAATATATATGTCTACCAACCAACCAACCCAATAATCCCTTATGGTCGCCAAACGCCATGGGATTGGCAACCCTGCCTCCTTGAGGTTCTTTATCTATTTTCACAGTGGACTCTTTTTCACAATCAAAATATTTGAGATGCCATCAAGAAGTGACAGGCGGACTATAATTGATTAAAATATACTGTTTTTTCCGACTACTCCAAATATCCTATTTTCTGATTATCCCAATGTGGTTATGTCCAAGGTGCTTCAGATAATTGGAGTTCTACCGTACCAGTGACTCTTCACTGTCCGAAAAATTTGTATTTTTAGTCGACATTTCTCATCAATGTTTTTTAATTTTCTCCTAATGTCAGTCAAAGATATTATTTTCCCATTAATTGACCAATCGCTCGAGGTTTTTAAAGGGCCTTTAATGCTCATGATCATTCGTCACACTTTTCAATAGCTTTGTATCTTAAAACTTAAATTTTTGGAACGATTTTAAGAAACATAATTCTAATGTTCCATTTTACTCATTATCGATATACAGTTGATGTGTACCTAGGTATAATTTTTATTACAAATGACGAAAAAATAACAGAAAATAGTGTCAGTTTTATTTAAAAATCTGGCACTAAACTAGTTTTAATAAAAATAGTTCTACTGGTAGTTTCGAGATGGAAGAGACACTATTGCGAAAATAAAGTATTTTCACCCAGTTAAATATATATATTTTTTGCTATTTTTTGTTTATAACAATACATTTACTTGATCAATTGAAGACACTATTTAGTATTGAATTATTTTTTTTTTTTTTTGCTTGTTCTCTCAGGTATTTACCAAGATGGATATTATGATGCAGTCCAAAATATAAAAAAAGGTGGAATGTAATTTTGTATCCATACTAATAAATATTTTTTTTGCTTTCTGTGTATTGTTTGTTGTTGGAAAAAGTTTGTATCCGTAAGCACTAAAAAGTACAGTCCTCACTCTTTTATCTCTTTGAAGGTCTAGTAGTTGCCCTAAAATGCGCCACCTAAGAGGATTTGGCCGTGCTAGCTAATAAAACAGAACTAGTCGATAGGGAAAAATAGATGGTCCATTTTTTTTTAATAAAGTAATATTTTAAACAAAATTGCCAGTAAAATTACAGTTGATTGACGGAAAAAAATTTCGATAGTGTACAAAGTGACACGAGAAAAAAAAGTTTCCAATATAAAAAAATCATAGCCACATTTCACCCACATAAATAGTTATTTTTGGTTTATAACAATACATTTACTTGACCAATTGAAGACACTATTATTTAGTATTGATTTTTTTTCTTGTTCTCTTAGGTATATACCAAGATTGTTATTATGATGCAGTCTAAAATATAAAAAAGGTGGAATGTAATTTTGTATCCATACTAATAAATAATTTTTTTTGCTTTCTGTGTATTGTTTTATTTAAGAAAAAGTTGTGTATCCGTAAACACTAAAAAGTACAGTCCTCACTCTTTTATCTTTTTGAAGGTCTAGTATAGGTGCTCTAAAATGCGCTACCTGAAAGTATTCAGCCGTGAATAGCTAATCAAACATAATAAGTCGATAGGGAAAATAGATGGTCCATTAAAAAAAAATGAAGTAATATTGTCAGTTGTATTTCCATAGAGGAAATAAAACAATTTATTTTCATCAAAGATGTCAGTAAAATTTCCGTTGATTGAAGGAAAAAAATTCGAGAGTGTACTTAAAGAGACACAATGGGGAAAAAAGTTTTAAATAAAAAAAATCATCGCCACATTTCAAATTCCTTTTTAGCTTCCCCCCACATTTATAACTTTATTCATTTATTCATTTATCTTCCCCCTACATTTATAAAATAAAAAGTAAAATCTTTTGTAACGGCTATGTCTGTCTGTCTGTCCGTCACCCCTTTCACAGCCATAACTACAAATACTACAGACAAAGTGAAATACGTTAAAGAATTCTGCGCCTCAAAACTAGAAGTAATTGAAAATCTTAGGGAAAAAAATCGAATCTGAAGTACTTCAACATTTGAAAAATCCCCATAATTTAGTACCCATTAAAAAGCATATCCCCCCGCTCGTTATAAAGTATAAAATACTGTTACTTATATTACCTTCAAAATCCAAAAACAAAACATACGCTATAAAATGTACGCATAATAGAGTAATTTCCTTCATAAACATATAAAACCTTTTAGCTCATTTGGCGCCTTTTTGGTAAGAATTTGGCGAGAAAGAGATATAGCTACAAACACACTTATTATACAGCTCTAGCACGACGACATTCGAACAATCAACCAACATCATAAATGGTTTTTTTTCAAATGGCTCCTTTGGTGCGTTTAGATAAGAATTTGGCGAGTTCGGCAACGTTATTTGGCGAAATAATTAAAACGTTAAACCCTAATATGCAGCTCTAGTACGTTAGGCTTGAACATCCATCATAGTTATAACTCACGGAAATAGTTAAATAATCATATTTGCAAACAACAGAACCATCCATGAAAAAATCATTACTTAAACCCACAATAAAATCCTAGAATGGAGACTAAACGGAATTATACGTCACTTGAAATATGTCAACTATTTTTCAAATAATGAATTTAGTTTCTGAAGGTATTGGCAACAGAATAAAATAAACATTTTTAATTTTAATTATTTTCCTAAAAGTTTCATTTAATTTCTTCTTCCGAATGGCATCACGAAAGAAAAAAATTATCGGATTTGAGCGAAAGTGGTGTATTGTTTTCAGAATATTCTAATTTTCTTAAAAAATAGAACATTTTGAGCTCTGAAAGTTTAAAATCTGTAACTTAAGTATGAACTACACATTTGTGCCAAGTTACGAGTCAAACAAATGTCTAGTTTATGAGTCTATAAGAGACACACACACAAAACTTCATTTTTATTATTATAAATATAAACTAATTGCTGTGTCTGACGCTTTTTTTTAGATTTATGAATTTCGTGTGGAAGAGTTTCTTTCTGTTAGAAACCTATTTGTTCTTATACCAAGGCGATGTTTTATTTCATCTTTAAATAATTTGCAAGATCAATTGAATACCTGTCGCATTTCCCGTTGTATTAAATTTTAAAATAAAACAACTTTTTTCAACTTTTTTTCGGGAATTTTTATTTATTTTTAGTTATAACTACTACTACTATTGCATATATATTCCGGCTTGTGTGCTTGATCAGAGACCCACTTATGAAGCCTTCGTCAAGTAAGACACAGAAAGAATTTTTACTGTCACAGAGAAAGGAATATACACCCAGAGCGAAGGCGAAAATCGAACCCGCACCCGTTACAGCGCGCAGACTGGTAATGGTCGTAATGGTCCAAACCACTCGGCCATCCGGGCACCCATTTTTAGCTATATATTTTTTTAGTTATATATTTATTTTTAGTTATAAAATTATAATCTTATATCTATAATAATAAAAATGAAGTTTTGTGTGTGTGTGTGTGTGACTGTGTGTATGTATCTTATAGACTCATAAACTAGACATTTGTTTGACTCGTAACTTGGCACAAATGTGTAGTTCATACTTAAGTTACAGATTTTGAACTTTCTGAGCTCAAAATGTTCTATTTTTAGAGAAAATTCGAATATTCTGAAAAAAATACACCACTTTCGCTCAAATCCGGTCATTTTTTTTACTTCGTGATGCCATCTGCTGAAAAAATTAAATAAAACTTTTAAAGAAAATATTTAAAATTTAAAATGCTTATTTTATTCAGTTGCCATTACCTTCAGAAACTAAATTCATTATTTGAAAAATAATTGACATGGTTCTCTCAAGTGACGTAATTCCGTTCAGTTTCCTTTCTAGGATTTTATTGTGGGTTTAGGTGTATTATAACTCTGATGGTTGTTCAAGGCCATCGTACTAGAGTTACATTTTAGGGTTTTGTTTTCCTTTTTTTCGCCAAATACGTTGCCAAACTCACCAAATAATATATATTTTTTAATTTATAAGCTGGTTTGTTCGAAGGCCATTGTGGTAAAGCTGTATAATAAGTGTGTTTGTAGCTATATCTCTTTTCTCGCCAAATTCTTTCCAAAAACGCGTCAAATGAGCTAAAAAGTTTTTTATGTTTATGAGAAAATTACGATTACTTTTATGAGTGCATTTATAGCGTATTTTTTTTTTATTTTGAATTTTTAAGGTAATATCAGTAACAGTATTTTATACTTTATAACGAGAGGGAATAATAACATAAGCTTATTATCCTATAATGGATTATATAAATTGTACATATACTTGGATCAATTAAATCTTTTTTTTTTAGTCCGTGCGTAGTACGGGTATTTATTTGCTAGTATATAATACTCTTACATTGCTTAAATTTTGTCTCTAAATATTGGGTTCAAGAGAACCGATCTATACTCTGGCACAGTTAAGTGGTTTTTGGCCCATTACACTCTTAAAACAAAAGAGTAAAATCCACTCCTATAGGGGAAGTGCATTTTCGGCACCGGAAAGGAGTGGAAATTAACTCAGACTCAGTTAAAACCGCTCGTTTGTTTTAAGAGTAGTTCTCACTATAAACTTTCTCCATAGAAATGAGGCAGTGAAGGGGGAATAGTTCAGTTCTCAGTTCTCCACTATTTTCCCCTCCTACAATAGAACTTCAATTATGCGAAGTGTTGATGATTATCCGAATTTCAGAAAAAAATTCCACCCAGCCATCTGTTACTGCTTGTCTATGTTGGATGTCATGTCCAGTAACTTTTTTGGACCGACTAAAAAAATACTAGGCATAACATCCAACAGAGACAAACAGTAACAAATAGGCCGGGTATTAAAGTTTATATGGTGCATATAAACTTTGTAAAACCAACGATAGTTGAATTTAACAAAACCTATACCTCACACTGCCAAAACAGCACCTTACACTTTAGTCTTGGTTGATGATGACCTAAACTAGAACTACATGATCTCATGGCTTAACAATACATAGACTGAATATACATTTTTTCCGATTAACTCCAATTATACGAATTCTCGATTACTATTAATGTGATAATAAATCCCAATTGCTTTGGATAATTGGAGTTCTACTGTAGTTGCCTACTCAAAGCTCATAGCAACACGTCTTCCACTTTTAGTTGTCGACATTCTTTTAACTTTACATCAGATACTCAGAGGGAAACCAAAATTTAGTGGAATATTTGTTTCTCCACTAGTGGAAGACAGAAAAAGTTGCTGTAAACGTAAAGCGTAGAAAAGCAACAAATTCCTCCAACTTGTAGGAAAATTTTGGTGTAAATGCGCCTTCATGCTACTACTATAGTAGCTCTCTCACGAAAACTTAAGTTAGAATCATAACCCTGCTGCAATCTATTGCAAAAATAAAATTGTGTATAGTAATATTTTTTTTAAAATACTTTTGAGAGTAAAGGCAAAACAGATTTTCAAAATGATAAATTCTAGTTAGATAAGTTATGCATTTTAAGCACTAGTTTCGGAACTTTCTGTGCAGATGTTTAAACTGAAATTAGAAGACAGAAAATACTTTTTAATTCAGAAATTAATGCACCTTTGTAATTATACTTTTGTTAAATATTTCTAATCTACAATGCAACAAAAATGAGTTTTATATAAATTAGAAAATAACTCGTGTATGTTTTAAAGTATACTCGAGTTGCTTTGTAATGTGTTTATCTGTACACTTTTAACCCTTTCGGTCCCAGTGATGCCATTTGGCATCATCATGTTTCTGATCATAATTTTTAAAAAAAAATATGGCTGACATCTATTGGGATTAATAAAAAATATATTCTAATAGAAAAAAGTTGAAGAATCGAATGATGTGCTTTTTGATATCATAAATGGCTATAGACAATCAGAAAAAGATTCAAAAATGATGCCAAATTGTTATTGGGACTGAAAGGGTTAAAAAGTTTTTGGTTAGATTTTACCGGAACGCTGGAACTTTCTAGCTGCCATCCGTATTTGAAGAGAGAATTTTCCAGTTGTGGTAAAATTGACTGTAAAACAGCGCCAAAACGGTAAATCAACGCTCCAAATAAATGTGGTAGATGAAATGTGTAGATGAGAACTCGGGTATAGTCCACATGTCACTTGTCATCTCAAATATTTTGATTGTGGGGTAAAAGGGTATAAGGGAAGATTTTGGTTTGGACAAGAGTTACTATATTTGGCGATTCATCGCTTTTGCAGGCGCATATTTCTTTAAGGTGTAGAAACAGCTTCTGAAGTGAAGTGCGGTTCGAACTTACATCGGGATGACTATTATTCCAACCAAATTAACCCAATAATCCCCTGTGTTCACCAAATGCCATGGGATTGGCAACCCTGCCTCTTTTAATTTCTCTGCCCGTTTTCAAAGTGCAATCTTCCACAATCAAAATATTTAAGAGAGAATTGCTAAAAAGTGACAACCGGACTATAAAATCTTTAGTGTAATGTCGCAGATACTACTAGTAAAGTGCTAAGTGAATAAAATAACTTGAATTTTTTACAACATTTCATTGAAAAACTTTAATCATGAAAATAATACAAAGACAGATTCACAATAGTTCCATTACAAAAGGTCCAGGATCGTAGGGTAGGGTAGGTACATATATATTCCAGCTTGTGTGCTTGATCAATGACCAGCTTATAAGCCTTCGTCAAGTAAGACAGACACAGAAATAATTTTTTACTGTCACAGAGAAAGGAAAAGTACACCCAGGGCGAAGACGGGAATCGAACCCGCACCTGTTACAGCGCGCAGACTGCTAGCGTAATGGTCTACGATCCAAACCACTCGGGCATCCGGGCCCCCAGGATCGTTAAATCCATCATGATGCAATATCCCAACACCGAAAACCTTGTTACCATGTTTCGTCGGATGCCTACTTTGGATTCGACCTCAACATTTGACAGTGGTTTTATTAGGCTAAAAGCAGGCACCCGGAAGCATTCATATAAGACATCTTGGGCGAAATTATGTAAAAATAAAAAAAATAGTTAAAACCACATTAGAGTACTAAACTAAGATAACTATTTGGTAAGCATTTAGTAGAAATTATTGAAAATACTAAAAAGGCTGCTGCGCTTCCAAGAAAAAAAAAGGAAATTAAAACAAAATCTGCATCAAAACGAACAAGTGCAGCTGCTCATATAAAAAAGTTGCACGTTGTACAATGAAGGCTTAAGATTCCGTCTTGAAATCAATGCCAGTGAGAAAACAGATTCAAAACGGCCACACTTATTACGTTTGACAGACAATTGTAAAAGGAATCGAGAGGGATGACCCTAAACTTTCAATAATATAAAAATTAAATAATAGTTTTTAAAACTTTAATTTTAAGTAGTTATAAGCTATAGATATACCTTCTTTTGAAACAATTCAACTTAACAAACCTCAACTTAAATAGCACTTAATAGTAAAATTGAAGAAAACATACCGACGCGTTCATTTAAATTCTTATACAAATACCTAGTTTGGGCCAGTGTTTTACTAGTTTCCAAAATTGACTTCTTAGCCTACGTTTCCTATACGACAGAAATATAGAACCGCGCACTATAGTTTGAATATTAAAAAGTTGAATTACAAGTTTAGTAGTCACCGTAACGACACACTGCAGGTCGTAAAAGGAAATGTAATAAACTATTAAAGCTAACATAACAAAATCAAAAAAAAAATTACGCGTGATCAAAGAAAGCAAATGGTTCCCCAGACTAGCCAACAAGCTAGTCTCGTGAACCAGTTGCACATGGGATGGACCAGTAGGCCCATCCCATGGGCAAGTCCTTTTACACAACACTTACCAACAGCAGCCAAAGTAAACAGTTACGCGCGTTAGGAGTCCACGGTATTTTGCATCTTGAAGATAGGGATAACTTGAAGGTCCTTCCAAATATAGTCTTTTACATCTTCAAACTCAACCTACAAGATACAAAGATAAAATATTTAATAAGTAATGTAAAACAGAAACCATTTTAATAATACAAATTAGTACACTCGAGTCCAAAGGTGAAAAAGTCAATAGGAATTTTTTTTATTAACAATAAAATTAGGATGGGTTCGTGTTATTTACCAATATTCAGTTTTTAATAAGATAGAAGAATTTTACTTTTAGAAGCTCTATACATGCATTATAATGTACCTCTAAAACTCAAGTTACATTTCTATCTAATTATTAAACCACAATATTTATTCTTCAGTAAACGCTTCACAGCTCCAAAGTCAAGATCAAAAACATACTTACCAAGGTTTTTACAACCACCGACCGACTTGAACGATGTAGCCGTTTAAAAAAGTCACTGTCATGCGGTATATTTATTCAAGTTTTCAAAGTGTTGATGATGAAATTAGACCATTAGCTTCCAAATAATTTACCTATTCTTAATAAATAAAATATACAAATAAAATCCAATTTTCCGCGCTAGAACTATATACAATCTCACTGGCGTCCATAAGACTTAACACTGGTTGATATTTTTTCAGTTTAACAAGAAGTACTAAGCTAATTGGGTTTTTTTTAAATGACGTGTCCTCACACATTTTATTCCTGCTTTTCCTTCGATCTGTGCTCCGATTGATGCACTGTTCCCACGTGACATTTATACACCAATCGAGGCTCGAGGAAGAATTTTTTTTCTTTTGGCATTTCAGTTGCCACTCAAGAACTGAAACGTGCCCTCTGACATCTAATACTCTAACTGTCGATATTTTTTACTGTCACGCGCAATTTTCTCTATAAAAAGAATTGCAACAAAGGACAAAAATCCCAATAAAGCTTTGATATTTATTCTTAGTTTATTGTACAGCATTTCGGGTAAACTTAGATAATTAAAAAGTAAGACAACATTAGATATGCTAATAAGTAAAGATTATACAAGTCCTAAAAAATCCCGTACTGACGATTCGGGAATTTTTTACACACAAAACAACAAACTTTAAAACATTGTTTTTATGCTAATGGTGAAAAGCACTTTTAACAAAACGTAGGAAAAAATTTGGAACTTACATTTATATTAAATGTTCAAAATGTCCACCACTTTCATCGAAGCAAAGCTGAAAGCGTTTGCGCATATTTTTAGAAACGCGTTTCAAGATGCTGGGGGTGACTTCTTGTATCCTTTGCGTAATGGCATTTTTCAGATCATCTTTTGTTTGTGGATTATCTTCCTAAACTTTGCTCTTTAAATATCCCCACAGGAAAAAGTCAGGGATACTCAAATCAGGGGAACGAGGTGGCCAAAGATTTTTTGAGATGAGTCGATCGCCAAAAAATCTTGAAGCATGTCCATGGTTTCATTACTTGTATGGAATGTTGCACCGTCTTGTTGGAACCAAGAATCTCTTCTGTGTTTGTCTTCCACCGAACCTGTCTCACGAAATCTCTGAACGAGTTTATATAGAGTATCTTTACTCGGTATAGCATCACTGGATATTTATGTCGCCAAAATTCTTTCATATGATTTACATCCAAAATAAGCCTCAAGCAGCGCAAATCTATGAATGCGTGATAAAGTCATGTTGCAATGAAGAACAAAATGACATGGAATTTTATTATAGCACAACTTGAGTGCGAAAAAACCCAAATGATAAAAACAAAAGATTTGATGAAATAATAAGCAGACGATAAAATTCAATATTTGAAAAATTAAACACGGATAATGATTTTTTTAAGTTGGAGTACGGGAACTTTTAGGACACCCTGTATTACTTTTGTTTTTAAAAAAAAATTTAAATCTTATAGAGGGTCCATAGTCATACCTTATAAACTATACTTTATATTTAATATATTATCAAAAAGAATCATATAGGTAACGACTCCTCCAAGAACGACCAAAAGGAAACCTCTTTTGATCTCCATTACTTTATACATGGTGAGATTGGCTTCCTTCTCGGTACACATCAAAAACTTCTGTTGCTTTAACGAAAATTCCATGTCCAAAGACGCAATGGATCTTCTGACGGTGGCTCGAAGTTCTTTGTAAGCTTCGGCGATCAGTGATGCAGCAACTACCATGGCGGCGAACAGAACTGAGCTGTCGGCAATCTGAAGGAAACGAAGCAATCGGTCAATGCATGACCAGCACGAAGTGAAATAATCGTTGTGGTTCAGAACGAAATACACCACCAACATGACCACGTATGAAGCATGCATGGTCAAGAAAAGAACGAAGATGGACAGTTCGTCGTCGAGCGATTCTACCGTCATGTGAAGCTCGTTGAGAGACTGTAGTACTTTCTTGTAGTCGATGAAGCCGCCGGTCAAATTCCTCGATGGAAATTGCTTCAGGACGCTTCTAAGATGGTGACAGACAACAGTGTAGAATATAGCGAATACGCTGATCGGCAAAGTCATCAGAATTGCGTGGTGGAAATAGTAAAAGAAGACGATCGAGTCATTGAGGAGGCTGTCTTCTGGTTTGAGACCAAATAAACTTCTAACGTGAGGGTTGTTTCTACCATAGTACATGTTAGACCCCAGCATGAGTACCTGATGCAGAGTGCTGAGGACAATCCAAATGAGAATAACTAATTTAGACCGGTTGTTTTCTTGGATATCAAAATTGCTCATGATATTCGCAATTCGTTTCAGCGAATAAAATCTACGCCCTAGGAAGTAGCGGTGCATAAACGTAATAGAATTGGCCAGCATAAACGTTATCCCAAAACTTTTAAGTTTTATCCCGTATAACAAATAAGCAGAGTCATAAGCATGGAACACAAGTATGGCTGTGTTCAAAAGAATAGCTGAATATTTCAGAAGAATGTTATTGGTTTTTCCGGCAGTAGGTACTACAGCACTCATCCCGAAAAGCAAGAAAATGACTTTGTAAATAAACTTCATTCCTCACGTCAGTTAAGAAGTTTTTAAGTTTAAGAAGTACAGGATAAAGTATGTAGAATAAACGTACAACTTTTTTTCTGTATGCAATAAACACGATATATCCTAAAACGCCATTGTTCTAAAAGATAAGCTACCTATTCCAAATCAATTGCTAAAGTACATTAGAGGGAGTCAGGGCCGTCGCTAACAAAAATCGACTGGGGGGGGGGGGCGGCGTTCAGCACACTTTTGCCGAATAAAATTTAAATTATTTTTTTAAAAAAATTAAAAATTAAAATTTAATTACTTTTAATTAAACTTTTAGAAATTAAAAATTATTAATTGCTTTTAACTTAACTTTTAATAATTAAAAACTATTAACTACTTTTGATAAAAATGTAATTGCTTTTACAAAATTACATATTTTTAATGCCTGCATTTTACATACTTCTTCGTTCTACATAAAAACTTATTTTACATCAATATGTGAATCAATTAGTTAATGTAATTATATTATTAACTACTATTTTATGATAATTAATTAATAATTATATAATTATTATTTAATATAAAAACTTTTTTTTATATTTTTACTGTATATTAAATTGGTGATTATTTATTATAATTTATTTTTTTAATATAAACTATGGGGATTTAGTGTTATAATATTATTGAAGTGTAATTAATTAAATAAAAAAATAATTGATATTTTATATATTTTTCAATAGAAACAATGGGAATATCTACAGAATTGTACAAAACAAAACAAAAATTAATTGACTTCATCACTTCATGAAATTATGGAAAAGTATCTTTGACACGCAATTTAGATGTAAAATTTACATTTATAATTTTCTATTAGCTTCCACACTACGTTTATAACGTAAAAAGTGGAAGGTATTATAATCGTTCAGTCCGTCCATTTGTCTGTCTGTCACCCACTTTCACAGAACGAACCGCAAGTCGCACAATCAAGTGGGATACGTCATTTTGAAGCAAAAAAAACAGGCTAGGTTACATCCAAAATTTCATTAAATTTTTTTAAATTAGAAGTATATTTAATATTTAAATAACTAAATATTTAATCTACATTGAAATAACATGCAAATTCGATTTTCATTCAATATTTTCACTGTTGCCATTTCGTCAAACGTACGAGAAATGTATTTAAAATAAAAATAAAACTCTTGAAAAAATATTTATTTATGTGATATAATTCAGTTTGGATTGTTCTAATATCACAATAGAGTTCTTTTGATGGTTCATTATATATGTATGAGGAAAGATGCATAGAGAATTCGAACTTTGAATAAAAAATATGCAAAAGTTCGCTTTTATTTTTAAAGCATCAATTTTACTATATTTTTTCTTCTCTTTTTCGAAAGAAAGTTAATGAACATGGGAAATTGTAGCGACTAAAATATATTCATTGAAAAAATGCCGCATTATACTTCGAATTTCAAACAAATTTAGCAAACGATAATGAGTAATTATTAATTTGCGAATGAAGATTAATGAAAATATTTAATTTTAGCTTTTAAAAGTTTGAATTAGAAATTAATTATTAGCTAATGGAGAATTTCTTTTTGAGATGTATAAATAGTGAGTTTTTTGTTGAGTACAAATATTGTGTGGAAGCGGTTTAAGTGACAGATTTTGTAACAAGCCAACTTTTTATAATTATAAAATTATAGTTTTTTATTAATTTAGATTCTTTTAAGTACAAGCACATTTTTTTTAAATATGTAATTTAACTCCCATAAATGATACGTTTAATTAGATAAGTAACTTATATAATAAATAATAGTAAATAAATAGTAATAAATAATATAAATAATGATAAAAATTAGTAATTTTAAACCTCATTTCCAACGAACAATCCAAGTTTCTTCTCGATATGCTTGCTGTTTGAAGAAGCATTATTATTTTTCCGATTGGTCTTGTTCAATTTTTTTTTGTGTGTTAGCCACAACATTCGTAAAGTATAAATCAATAGTATTTGATTTTCTTTTAGTTCCAATTTCAGTTTTAGAAAACAAGTCAAAAATAAAGGCAGCTGGAGTTGAGTGATTGTTTTGAATAATGATAATCATCATCGCGTCGACGAAATAAAACAAAAACAGTGGACAGAATGCGATGCGTCTTGTCTCTCAAACTCCGCTTAAAAAAGTTAGTTAAAAAAAATAAAGGTACAAGATTTCTCGAGATCACGTGACCTCCGCAAGTGGCCTATGAGAGTATTGAAATTGAAAGACAAAATTAGCTAGCAGTTTAACAACAAAAGGCAATCACCCAATTGGACCCAATGTACGCCGTGTGACCCGACCCCGTGTCGCCATGTGTGGTCATCAGCTCATCATTACTTTTATTATTAAAAATCACACGTCTGCGTGAACTCATCCAACAGAAGGCTGAGATGTTCCGAGAAAAGAAAAGATCTTGAAAGCCTATCTACGGTTTCTTGAAAGTCATTTTATACTTTCCCTTTTCGGAACCATAAATAGAAAATTTCGTGGGAAGAAGCTATACGAAATCATGATAGATTGTATCTTTTCCCACAGAAAAGAACAATTGTAGTGTAACTCTAAGTGACGCTTGTCTAGACACCTTTTGTGTTTTGGGAAACACAACCCATAATCCCAATGAGGCTGTAAAGTAATTTAGATATCCTATCAGACTTCAGAGTGGAGGGGACAAGTCTTCCCCGAATCCTTATTCCTTCAGGGTCCTGGGTACCTTTTGTAGAAATACGACGATGCATCTTTCAAGCTTTGGGGAAAGAAGGGGGGACAATTGGACCACCCCTACTCTGGAACAAGCTCGTCATGTCTTTTGTCTAAATGTTGTAAGCTTTTTGGGTGTTCCATCAGGATAGATTTTTAAGTTTCTATCTGTGGACTAGGGTGTAATGTTGAATCGCTATTTGCTGATAGTTGATATATTTATCTACTATTTCGGAGGCCTATGCAAAAGCTATCCCCAAGATCATCATTTTTAATTAATCATTAATGGATTTTTTAAGACTAAGTTCTCAATTTTTTTAAATTTTTAATTTCTACTCTAATTTAATACTTATAAATTTAAATATAATTAACTTTACCACTACATTATTCGATTCAATAAAATTAAATGGATATTAGATAAAATTATTAGTAATTGAATAACTAAATTAACAATACTTGTTAACGAGAACGTGAGAAAGATGCTTCTAGATACTACTTGAGTGGTTGAGTAGAGTTATAACGTTATATCACTTTCAATATAGTTGCGTTTTTTTTTGTCACAGATCTCCAAATCGGTACATTTGACAAGCTTTTAATGAATATCCCCTATCAATCTGTTGATTAATTATTAAAAATTATTTCATATAATTTTTTCAGTAATTTTTACATTAGTGATATCTGTAAGATGTGTAATTTAAATAACTTGAAAGCATTGTGAATATTAATAAACAAATATCAATAAGTATTTGTGCTATACTCTCTAAATTATCTATTAATGTCTTACTAATTATTATTAAAATATAAATGCCAGCTGCCAGCCATTTCTAAAATTTAACGAAAGACTTTATGGTTGGTCATTAGTTTTGCGAGTCGGGCATTTGCGTTGTGTTCGGATTTTGATCTGTGCACACATTTCACTAAAAATTGTACAGTTCGGAATTAAAAATGACAAATGTTTATAAAATTTGCCGAATGACTTTATGGTTTGTCAAGAGTTTTGCGAGTCGGCATTTGCGTTGTGTTCGGATTTTGATCTGTTTCACTAAACAGTTTCATAATTAGGTAATCTGTATTCAAATAAAAATGACAAATGTTTATAAAATTTGCCGAATGACTTTATGGTTTGTCAGGAGTTTTGTGAGTCGGCATTTGCGTTGGGTCCCGATTTTAATCGGTGTACACATTCCACTAAATAATTCCACTGCTCGGAATTTAAATAAAAATGATAAACATTTCAATTTGCCAAATGACTAGGGTTTGTCAGGAGTTTTGTGAGTCGGCATTTGCGTTGTGTCCGGATTTTGATCAGTGCACACATTTCACTAAAACAATTTCACAGTTCGGAATTAAAGTAAAAATGACAAATGTTTATAAAATTTGCCGAATGACTTAATGGTTTATCAAGATTTTTGTGAGTCAGCATTTGCGTTGTGTTCGGACTTTGATCTGTTTCACTAAACAATTTCACAATTAGGTGATCTGTATTCAAATAAAAATGACAAATGTTTATAAAATTTTCCGAATGACTTTATGATTTGTCAGGAGTTTTGTTAGTCGGCATTCGCGATGTGTCCGGATTTTGATCTGAGCACACATTTCGCTAAAAACTTTTACAGTTCGGAATTAAAATAAAAATGACAAATAATTATAAAATTTGCCGAATTACTGTTTTATCAGAAGTTTTGTGAGTCGGCAGTTGCGTTGTGTACGGATTTTGGTCTGTGTGCACATTTCACTAAACATTTCACACTTCGGTATCAAAATAAAAATTACAAACATTTCTAAAATTTGCGAATGACCATTTGAAAGAAAAACTTGGGGGGCGAGACGCCCCCTTCGCCCCCTGCTCGCTACGGCCCTGGAGGGAGTTTTGCGTTGAAAAATATGAAACACATTTCAGCTCTAAAAATATCCTCTTGCATTTCGTAATCTTGAATGTTTAATAATAATAATAATAATAATTTTACTGTTACAGATTTGTTATATGCTTCACAAGATTACAATACATATTTTTGAAAATTTAATTTCAATTGCATCCAGATATGACTACAATTTGTACAAAATATAAGCTTTCAAAAGTGAAAGTACATTGTAAAAATCTTCAATCTTTATTCATTAACTAAAGTTTTAAATATTCTAGAAATAAATTATAGTAATAACTGGAAAATGTGTCGTAAAAAGATTCATTTTGTGCTGTAATCCATCTTAAAACACGTCAGTTTTACTATTATGTTTTAAATGAAATGTACTTGTTCCAATAATCATTCCCAGTCACGCAATAAAAACAACTTTAAATTGCCTTTTTTTATCACGCCTAATATTTTTGTTAAAGGTTACAAACAAAACTTTTAAGAATTGTAAAAAGTCAGATGAATAGGGTCAGGTGGGGTAAAATGAGTCAATTTTAGCTATTTTTACTTTTAAAGTTCTCTGGCAACAAAACCAAATTTTTTTAGGATTTTTTTTAATTGCATCTTGACATTGCATTATTTCAGTACATTTTTTATGTAGTTTAAATAATTTTTTTAAAATTATAAATAGATTGAACTTAGTGTCATATGTTGTGACCTATTTTGCCCCTCCATGGGGTAAAATGAGTCACAATGGGTAAAATGGGTCACAATGCAAAATGATAACTATGTGATCTATTTATTAGGACATACACTAAATAAAGATAAGAGGGGGGGGGTCAAGAACGCATAAAATTAATTTGATGATACACACATAATTAGGTAATTCCTGAGAAAACGTACAAAAGCATGTCCC